>VIBL01000179.1:600000-873099 GCA_008271625.1 Lutraria rhynchaena
AAAACAATATTGTACATATTATACGTACGCCGATTGTTCACACACAAAGAACATATTTTCATGACACGGATAATCGTGCCAATGAAAATGTTTATTTCCAATCATTGCCATACAGTCTTCCTCATGGTCATCATCGCCTGTAATATACATCAAATTTTGCACGTCACATTACTGTTAACGCTATTTATTCGCTAAGTGTTAGTTTTACTTATTATCGCGTTTTTCCACCATCGCAGACAAATAGTTTTCGTTAAATTGAAGGTACAGCTGCGTTTTTCTGACAAAATTAAGAGTGTACAGCACAAGCATTTAATGTTTCACGACCCAATTCGAATGAAACTACAATGTATATGCCCAAGATGAAAAATAACTTACTTTTTAGAAAAAATTACGAAACTATGGCCTAAAATTACATTTTTATAGTAGGCCTACATACATACATACATGCATAATGATTCGTCAAACAAAAGCAAATAATCATGTAAACTACTTCATGAAGCATGTTAAATATAAAAAAATGCAGACAATTCTCCTAAACGTGACTACAACTATACTATGTTTACATGTAATATTTCATCGACAAAAGCTACGCAAAAATAGATATTCCCTAAATTAGATTTTTCCATAATAAATAAATGTATTCTGCTAATCTATCCAGTACCAATCTATATATTGAAATATAATGTTTAGTAAGAAGCTCCAGGGTTTAAATCGTTACACACTGTTTATTACCATGATCTGGTTCATGCGGGCTCCAGTTGCTGTACTGTACAGGTTTATACTGATTACCGTCCTTCCACATCCAGTGACTCTCGTGTACAGTGTCGGTACCAGCCAACCACGTCCCTGTGTCAGAATTGTCGTGTATATCTGAAAGTGAAATTTTCTTCATATAACCAGAGTCTGCTTGTCTGAAAAACAATATCAGGCACGAAAATGGAGCGATCAAACAACCAAATTTCGAAAACAAAAAATCCTGGTTTCCACTATGTATAAATTGTATCGTTCTACGAAATGATAGCAATTCAGTAAGTTTAAACGAAATGTAAAACAAAATTTAGACAACAACCTACCTATATCGATTCGTTGTCGTAATATTTGAGCAAGAAAACTATTTTCAGCTGCTGTGTCAATAATCGCTAAATGAGCCTGCTGTTTTGTACAATAATCCTATAAATATCCAATAATATAATGATATTCAGTAATTATAATTTATATAATGTTTGTATAACTAACGTGATTGGCATAAAAAATATTCTACAAAGGACATTACGTAAAGTTTGTATTGACAGTTTCTATTCGATACATAACAAAGTAAATACTAGTGCATAGACATTGAACAAATCGCTTACTGTACACAAGAGCGATTGCTGCTGTGTCGTCCAATGGATGTCAGTTTATATATTAGTCTATGTAGCAGGAATACATCTATTCAACTTACATCGGCGCGTGGCCACTCCCACCTGCTGCCTGTGTGGAAGAAGTAACATGATCCCTCATGAAACGTCCATCCATCCTTACAGTCTGTAATGAGCAGTGATAAAAAATAAACAAACGCAAAGTTTGTATCTACACGTCAACACAGATACATGACACAAAACCAAATGCTCCAGAAGCTAATGATGCCTAACATCAAGAGCTTGGTATTAGGTATAAGTCGCCTGTGGGGATGAAATTTGGTTTTGTGTCAAGTACTTGTGCATGTGTATCATTGATTAGTGTACAAGTATTTGCATTACAAAAACAGTACATTATCTCAATATCTAGTGATTGCAGATATTGACATCAGTGAATTGTTATTACGGTCTCAAACAAATCATTCCATACCATGCCTCAGATTCTATATAGATCAAGTATATCATCTGTATCAGTAAAAATCTTATCACAAGCAAGTGACTGTCAACTTCAACACACGAATAGAGGACGACTAATCATACGTCCATGTGTCGCAACCAAGGTTAGAACGCACGAATCTAAGCTCCGTACACCCAACATCCTGCATATTGAGCTCAGCGGGCGCGCCAAATTCAATGCAAAGCAAGCAAAACATACATGAAAAAAATTATAACATACACAAACATATCAATGCAATATCACATAACAACTTACTTGGGCCTGTCTGAGTTCCAATGTTTCCAGAATTATGTGTGGCAGGTGATGGCTCAGTGTGTCTGGCGAATATACATATAATCAGTACATGTATAAAACTAAAATACTCCAGTAAACATAGGGACCCTGGTGTATGCATATATATACGCTCCACTTCAAATTAATCAAAGGAATCATGTAATTATCTTGGTGTATACATTTCAATTCTTTGACGCTATTTTTCTTATACGAATACAATGAAATATAATATATATGTACAAAATCATAACAGTGATTATTATTGGGTGATATATCGTAAAATAACATGCAAACACTTACAAAGCAGATTTTTCACATACAAAGAACATGTTTTTGCTGCAGCTATAATCATCCCATGCGAAACCTTTGTTTCCTACCATACACATGCAATCTTCGCCATGATCATGTTCGCCTGTGTAATGTTATGAAATGAAACCAAACTTTAATCAGATTGAGGCATTTCAGTTCAAAGTTCATTATGAATTCAATGGTTATACGCACATACCATTGCCTTGTCAGATTGAGCAATACAATATGCAATAGAATTCGATTGGTCAATTAATTGTTTTGATTAGTACTGTTACATGAACTTTAAACTCACCATAACTGAAATTAGCATCGTGGACACAGAGGTAGCTTGCTAAATTGAGAAATACACTGTGTGTAATATTTAGTGACCTAATCTTACGCTTTGTTGCTTTGTGAATGATAAATTAAACATTGTCATAATGCTTAATAACTATACATGTAGACAAGTCTACGGCCTTTTAGAAGTCACAAAAATACCGGCATCCGGTTGTCCTGGCCTCCAGTGTGTATATGTCATTTGAGTACGTGTGTTAGTTAATCCATTGAACCATTCCCAGACACCCTCAATATCACTGTCTGATCCTCCCACCCAGGCTGCTGTATCAGAGTCATGATCATGATCTAAGACAAAACAGAAGATTACTAGTTCGGCGAATCAGTGAAGTACCTCAGAAACACTGAAGTCACTATAATATTAGCATAACAATTTACATAAATATCGTAAAGAAGACAACAATTGCTAAATGATTGTTTGACACGAGCCGTTCTTTTATCAGTTATGATAATGACAATAACGTATCGACGGTTTTTGGTTTGCCAATTCTAATCCTGCTATACATGTTTATGTTTATTTATATGTACAATATTATGTTTATTTTTATTAATTCATTAAATTATTTGTTCATTTATTTATAGAGTCTCATCAAAGTACAAACATAAAACAAACAACATATAAATGAAACAACATAAGTTCCTTGCCACTTAAGATTTAGTTTTGAAACATTAAAACAATATAAAATCACTGTCTTATCTCGATAGCGAAACAACAGAAAATAAAAATAATAAAAAATAATAACAATATTGCATTGTATTATTATTATATGTTTCGCTATGTACAATACACCCCTCCCTACAAAATCCCTACTACGAATATCTCTAAACGCAAAAAATGCACTCCGTATCTTTTGCTGGTCTTTAACAACTACCTTTCAACAACGAGGTGGTCATTTTATCAAGTAGAAGTATAGGGGAGTTATTGACAGCCTGTTGTTATAACAAAATGTCATAATATTAATGTGATCACTATTTGAGGTTTTACTGCAGCTGTATGCTTACGTGTGTCTATTTGGTTATTCAGCTGATGTTTTATGAAATTATTCTCATCTTCTGTCTCAATGATTGCCAAATGTGAAGAGGCACTTTTGCAACTTTCCTGCAATAATTGTAAAATAATACAATACCAAAGTGATCAAATCTTTGTATTGCGAAGAGAGGTTTGTTTTGCCATTGAACAGTATTAAGCCAGCAGCATTAAGATGCTTGATGAGCGATTCAATACCACTATATAATGCAGTTTCTTATAAATCTTAATTGCTGAGCTATTTTCACAACTATCTGATTATGAACTATCAACTGAAAGTCTACAGTACGTAAATAAGTTGAGACCGAGCAATTTATATCGCAATAAGCGAAATATCGCAAAATGCGATATCGTTATATGTGGAGTTTACTGTATATGTTAGACCTATTTCCTTCATGATTTATTTAAAATACATTTTTCTTTATTTAGCGTGTCTTTGTGGATGTTTTAGATGTTATTAAAGTCAGCACTAATGTGAGATTTTGCGGGGCATTCTTACATCAGCTTGTTGCCATTCCATACGATGTTGTGTTCCAAACTTGTAACACGATTCTCTGTACATCACCCAGCCATTTGGACAAGCTATAGATAAAAAAGGAATACAAGCTATATTAAGCGCTTGCATGCAAAACTCTTTTACTATAACGAATCACTTGGTCGGTAAACACATTTTAACCAAGTAATCTACAATATCCTCTTGTTTGTTACATTGAATAATGCGATCATTGATTCTCAAAACGAAAAAGAATGCATCCGTTAATTTTATAATTATAATTTTACTCACATGGCGGAGGCACTGTCGTAGTTGTTGTTGTCGGTGTTGTTGTTGTAGTTGATGTTGTTGTTGATGGTGTTGTTGTTGTAGTAGATGTTGTTGTTGACGGTGTTGTTGTAGTTGATGCAGTCGTTTTCTGTGTTGTTGTAGTAGATGTTGTTGTTGATGGTGTTGTTGTAGTTGATGTTGTTGTTGTCTGTGTTGTTGTGGTAGTTATTTTTGGCGTTGTCTTCGCAGTAGTACTTGGTGATTGATTATGAACCGTATTTGATGGGTTTTGCGTGCTGTGCCCATTCGTTTGTACGTATGTACCATTTGGAAGCAAAACCATTACTGTGGCTGACATTGAATTGTTAGACAAGGATGTCACGACATTTGGACTGGCTGACTTTGTTGGCATTGTAACTGATATTTGGGTCGTTGTTAAATGTGTTGACGATGTTGATGGACTTAGAGTTGTAGCTGAAATAAAGTGTTGTAACATAATGAATATGTTTGAGATCATAGAAAGCAATGCTAGAGGTATGAAATGTATGAGTATTGATAATTCCGTAATAATTTTAGCTGTAAAGTTAGGCGCCATTGTTGCTAGATGTTACCCGCTTATGTTGTTGCCTAGTGATGCAGACTATAAACCTAGAGATCTTTGCCAGGTGACACAGGCGACAAACTAAGATGTCGTTGCAAGGTTATTTCAGCAATTGGTTACATTAAAGTTCCTTCGAAAATATATTATATTGCAGAACACATAAAAACTTCATTGGCGCTTGAAACGAAAAATAAAAAGAATGATTTTTGCTATGAATGGTAACAGTTGGACAGAAACAGCCAAATGTATTGGTTTATTCATACATGGGCTTGTTTTATCCCGAATTTATCTAACGATATTTTTTGTAAGATGTATAAGCCAAGTATATGTATACATATCTTCCGAATCAAAGAAACATACTGCCATCCTCTTTTGGTATCGCTCCCTGACATGATTGAATCAAGAGGTTGCTGTCGGATTCCACATATCCAATCTAGAAAATACCTCATGTATTAATTATGTCGTGTTTTATAAGAAGTTCGTAAACTGATTAGCATTTGCAGGATTTGTTTCTCCTGAGCGTCAGATATTCAGAACCACCAGGTCGTATGCCGTATGATGGGGCAAGGTTTTAAATCAGGCTGCAAAATATGTAAATGTATTATTCACATTAAAATAAATCAAAAAGTCTATCTAATTAAATATATTAAATACCATTCTACCTAACTAAATTTATGAAATACCGGTATATATAATTAAAAGTATGGAATACCAGTCTACCTAATTAAATATATGGAATACCAGTCATCTAATTAAATACCAGTCTATTATATTAAAAACAAGTCTTTCGTGGATAATAATGATTACTTTGATAAAAATGTTATCTAGTACCAAATAGAGTAGTTTCTAACCTGTTTTTCAAACTGTATTGATAAAAAGATCGAATTCGCCGGTAGTTTTTGGTAGGTTGGTTTACAGTCGAATTCATACATATAACCAATCACTTGCGAGTTAGACTCTGGTTTGGAAAACACTGTTTTTTCTACATTATAGTTACACAAACAGTCATATTCACCATAGACACCCACGAAAAAGCTAAGTGCACAAGTAAAATTAAACAGAAGGATGTTCAAATCCATTCTCACTTATTATTGAAACAATGGATCTATAGTAAACCTAACTGTGAGACCCAATTATTAGACCAAAACTAACATTTGGTTAATGAGGCATCATTTACTAAATGAGATAAGGCATAAATTTGATGATAACAGCGAACTGATTCATGTATTTTGTATAAAAACGATGTCCAAATATATATATATAAAGAAGATGATCTTTTTGCTGGAAATAAATGTTTGTTTGTTTGTGAGTTTGTGTCACTGGGGTTTAACGCCGTTTTTAACAATTTTTCAGTTATATACGGCGACCGGTTCACCAAACCAATTTTCCTGGACTGTATTGTAACCAGTACTAACTTACTCTTCCGCAAGGAGCCGGCAACTTCTCCACATATGGAGGAAAATTGACATTTTTGTCAAAATTTTCACGGAAGGGTATGATCTCCGGGTAACAAGTGCGCACTAACCACTGGAGCACGGCCGCGTCTAGGAAATAAATGTAGTACTGAAATATTTCTATATTACTGAAATGATTATAATTCTAAAACAATACATATCTTTGAAATAAGAACAAACTCCATCACTGATCTGATCCAGCTTAGAATTAAGAACTTTACACCTCAACGAAGCAAATCTGTCATTCAATCATTAAGATTGGTTTGAACATAATGCTAAACCAAACCAGGCATTGGTACTAAATCTACTTCACGCTTAATGTCAAGATAAAAATACAACGTTGACCTTTACAAATACAAATGCAGTACTTTGACTTTACGTTTGTAAGAGTAAATAGTAAACAATGATATTAAGTAAAGTAGCTTGATCTCTCAGTAGGATATTGAATTCAGACTGATAGTCTGACATTATTTTTTGGTCTGAGAATTATACATGATATTCACTTGAAGTGATCACTTTTGCATATCAGATTGCAATCAGATCCAAGTGTTCAAATTGACGTAACACGCATATCGGACAGCTATAGAACAAATAAAGACAAACTCACTTTTAACAATGAGGAAATAACGTCGAAAAGAACGACCTTATGTGCTTATGAAACACGA
This sequence comes from Lutraria rhynchaena, assembly GCA_008271625.1. Lineage (NCBI taxonomy): Eukaryota > Metazoa > Mollusca > Bivalvia > Venerida > Mactridae > Lutraria > Lutraria rhynchaena. Next base: position 607,280 of record VIBL01000179.1, read on the forward strand.
ACAGTAAAATGGCTGAATACAATAATGCATGCATTACTAATGTCACGTTAACATCTCTCTCACAGATCAACGGGTATACAGAAAAAACTGTTAAAGAATCGAGCCGCGAGAATAACATACAGATTTGGTACAAATGATTCCCAAATTAATAAAAAGAGTGGTACAATTAATTCCGAAATAAATAAATGGAGTTAGCCACTATTTAGCCATATTTTTTCAGCAATCTTTAGTGGACAGATTGTATTTGTGCTTGACGCTTATCTAATAAAAAACATTTTTTTTTCGATAAAATGTAGTAGCTCTGTCTAATACTGTGACATCAACTTTATCGAAAGTATGACCAAAATATGTTCCTGCTTATCAGTTTAGGACATGACCAGCTAAATCGTCTGTCTGACCGAGATTTTATCAGGCAATAAAATCATTTTAAGATCAGAATAAATGACACACATAATAATGTGATTAAAGTACTTAACAGAACTTCTTAGTTCGGACTCATGTGCCCTACTCATAACAGTACCAATCTGTATAGTATAAATCAGTAACTGAGAAGTCCTGTTCCTTGCCTGTGACATAAAAACTGTGTCTGGTTATGGGGAAAGTAGGCGTGGTCTTATTTACTAGGTTCATGTAGTTGCCAGACAACGAGTACATTTTGTCCGAAACGACTAGTTGGTAGCAGGTATTGCCCTGTACAAAAATGGCCCTATTAATTTCATATTTTATAAAATGAATTGGAGGAGACTATTTTATTATCACGGTACATTGTGTACAATGTCGACCATCTTTTGAGATAACTTTGTTTACATATTTATTTATGTACATGTACTATAATTGAAGGGAGACAACTGCTTTAATAAAAGTATAAATATACATTCTTATTGACAATAATATGATTTCTACTTATAAGATCATGCATATGAAACTAAATTGTCGCCCTAAATACAGTAGCCAATTATATTTTTTCTAATGGTTCTTTTAGGATACGGTATTCAATATTTTTCAATATTTGATGAATTACTACATTGAGGCAAAAAGTTCACGCACAAATAATTCAATATGAAATACTAGCATACTTGGTCATGGCATATTTCTACAAATGTTAACATTCATATTAGTCAGTCGAGTCTTAATTGTTAAGATACACAGTCATGTTTCGTAGATAATAGATAAATGTTTAGTTTTTTTGTGTAACAGGAAATCAAACTAATTTTACAGATATTGAAATAAAAGTACGCAGTTTTATTTCAAGCCGAATACATTCCAAGTAGTACTGTGATAGTTGTCAGCGTTTCGGTTACCATTATTTTCCCATTTTATTTCGACCCGCCCGTAAATTTCATTTTGCGTATCCAGAGTAATTACGGGGAGGCATTGTTTGATTATGTAACAGAACAGAACTGTTCTATTTTCAACTGTTTTGTTTTGTTTGATAATATTGCCGCATAGCTCTTCATGGTTTTTTGGTAGAAGCTTGCAGGAAGATTCGTTTTAATTTCATTAATCTCAGTTGATATTTTTTTAGATAAGAAGCAGATAAAGAAGGTGTGAACACTCGTCATAAAATGGTACGTTTTTTTTTATTAATTACCCTTTTAACAATATATGAGATCGTGTTATGATAAAGAAAATCTTTAAAATAGTAACAATACATGCTTATGATAAATTATACTGCCTTTTACTTAGGCCGTATGTCATTTCGGGAAAATAAACCGCATCTTACAGGGTCGCAAAATAGGATTACATTAAAATAATGCGTGTACAAAACAGAATATCATTGAATCTTATTTTTGCAAAACGGCGATATTCATGTATCGGGAAATCGATATCGACGATATATCGATATGTGCATATTTGTAAAATAAACAAATCAATAATGCCTCTTTTCCCATGATTTGTGTGTTTCAGTTTGCAACTACATGTATAACCAAAATGATGTATTTTCTATCGATATAGTTTGAATCGTTGACAGACCTGGTATTACGTGAAGTACATGTAATATACATCGATTTAATGTAGTTCAATAAAAAATAAAATAGTTTGTTTACCCAGTATCTATATGTAGCTGAAAACTTGTATGAAAGGCGAGCAAGTAAAAGCAATATGGTGCTTCTGAAGCATAATGGGCATTTTGTTAAATGGATATCTTTCATAATTAGATTTATGCAACAATCATTAATGTATCGTTTTAAATAGGTGAAAAATAAATACGTTATGAATAAACTGTTTTTATCAATTAAAATGTCCCGCTGATAAATTGTCTGATAAGAATCATCCTCACACTCCGTGTATACATTCGTTGTAAATTGGTAAGACATTCAAAGTGAAGTGAACTTACCATCTATTATAGATTGCCTTGAGATAAAAATATGCCCCCACAATAATTACAATCTGCTTCTTTGCAGTTTCGGGGCAGTTCCTTTCATCAGGCCGGGTCGTCTTAAACGAAGAATGTCAGCTTTATTGAATAAACGCTCATTGATGATACAAAGATGATATGAAATTTCATCAATTATTTGTTGTTGTTGTTGTTGTCGCTATATTGGCACTTTGATTTTATTTCTTGTTTTCACAAACTGTGAAATCAGTATAACCTGCTGGGTTGGGAAGTGTATGCCATCGTGTCAACAGAGCCCAATATTCCACGAGTCTACAGTTGAAGAAAATTTGTTAAAAATCTATAGAATATAGCAACCAAACATTTGATCAATTATACTTAAAACACTCGCTATTTTATTCTAAATAGATCTGTATAAAGACACGTCCAAAGTCGAGTACAACAGAATGGGGTTTTACAGTCAGACCAATCCAGACGTACACGTGTTTTTATTAACATATTTGATAATAAGATATAGACCAGAATGTGACATTTTATTACTTAAATATGAAACATCTTAGAAAAACGAGCATCAACTGATAAATCTGTAAAATGATTATTTATTTACAGACAAATAATAGAAATCATTATTTATTTAAATGATATTATCTTTCCGAGAATTGTCTGAGAGAATACTATATTGTTAATATGTGGAGTTATGTTTTCCAACTCACATAAGTATTATTCGGTTGTTCATAATCATACCGATATTTATAATTTTATATACATTAAAATCCCTTTCAATCAAACAACATTTTTCTTCAAATATTGCTTGTCTGAACAATTGGTTTATTTCGATACGCATACGATTGTACCGTCGATTTCTATTGAATGCCTTTATGCAATTCTGAATATTGTTAAGGCAGATAGTTAAGTTATTTAATGTTTCAACGTTTTATTATTAAAATGTTTTCTATATTCACAGAATAACAGTAATAAAAATAAAACTATTTTAAAGGGGATTGTAAATGAATATCAAGTTAATTTAACAATTTTATTAATTCAGCGGATGTTCATGAGACAATTCCGGTTAACGTTTTTTAATTAAACGGTATAGCTTAACAGACACAGATCAATCATTAATTGACAATTAAGTTTGTCTGGAAAGTAGATTTGCGTCAATTAATTTGAAATGGATGTTTTTCTCACCTAATTGGCTGTTGATCGTCCGTCATTACACGGTTCAGAGAGCACACAGCAGACCGCTAGACAAACTTCCACTATATATATGTGCAAAATTTTTAATGTTGTCATTCAATCATTCGATTGCATTTGTTAAAGATATCAAAGCATATTTACATATTTATTACGAATATCTCAACGAAATAGTTATATTATCTGAATGTTTAAAATATATTTATATTTATTAATTGACTTTTGAATAGTGAATTGTGTAAATATGGAGGGACTTAATGGTTCGTTTTGTGATTTGAAGAACAAGAAGTTTGCTTCAATGAAAGATATAGCTAATGCATCAATGTGCTCAATTGATTCTCCATCGAAGAGTAATTTGAATCGATCAATAAAAAATTTATTTGCATCGTTTGGTTTAACGCCTCCACCGAGTATCTGCAGAAGGTAAATTTCTTGTTTAGTTTTCAATGTATGCAAGCTAATTTTTGTTATATCTTTATTGAAAATCCATGGTGCCCGTTGTTTGCGTTACAAATGTATACGTCATTTGTTTACCTGTATACAGCTCGTGGTTAGAAAATAACTGTGACTTGAAAGGAAATAAATGTAAGTCGATGTTTAAATATCACAGAAGGTAAATTACATAATATAACGCGGTTTCATGCCTACACCATTCAATCTATAGCCCACGCGTGTAAAAATAATAAAGTCACGAATTTCTTGCATTTTACGGTAAACGTGTTTGTTTATATTTTAGCGGAAGTCGTGATGCATTGTGGTTCAGCACGAAATTTGAAAAGAAGATGGCGGCTTTAGAAGATGATATCCCATCTAGTCCATTGACTCGATTTCAACGAGCAGTGCCACTTCGACAATCAAAACTTGTTACAGGTAACATATCTATGATATTTCTATGTGTTGCAATGTTAAATCACTTCAACTGTGCTGTGTATTTGGACTTTATACTGGTCCGATACATTTTTGCGTTCGTACCGAAACTATTCGAACCATATGGTTAACTAAATTTTATTAACGTGTTTTATCGATTCTTGGCGTTTGAATGCATTGTAATAATCCTGGTTTTAAAGTTCTGATGATCATACACTTTATAATTTGCTGTTTAACATTATTTCTTGCATAATATTTTCTCAATACAGTATTTTAAAAAGTAATTCAAGTACGTTATGGCATGCATGACTGAGTCTTAAGCTCTGAAGCAGGTGTTTTTGAAACTTTACATTGACAGGTGATGTACGTACAACCATAAATCAATCTTACTGAAAAATACCTATGTTATCTTTAAAGTCAACATGTGTCTCAATGTTTTAAAACCCCTAGGCTATGACCTTTTATCTAAGTCTGCTGATTTGAGTTATTTTTAAAGTTTTTCAATGGAATATATAAAATCTTTACATCTTAAGATAATTATGTTGTCATCTTAAACATAAATCTTACAATTTATCATATTTAATTTGACTTTCTTCCTCTTCAGTATGAATGTATATCCAACATTCGATCAGATTAACTTACTTGATATCAGAATATTTTTCCTTTGAAGCTGAAAAGTCATTGTTCTTATCAAATCATCATTTGCATAAAGTTCTGTAATATTTTGTGTCATGAATAGATAATGATATTGCCATTGACAGAAATTAGCCTTTTACAAGCTCGTATGTTTTAAAATAACCATGAGTTGTAAGTAAGATGCCTTTTTACTATTGTAAGCTAAGCCTCCTTATACAACATATTTTGGTTTTGTTTACTCTAATACAATGTATAATAATTCACCATTTCTAGGTCCATTCAGAGCTACCCAGATTTGGAATGAAGTAATTGAACATTTGAAGGAGAGAGTTGAATTGAAGAAACGAAGATATAAACTTAAGAATTATGAATCTTGTTTTACTGGAACCGATGCTGTGGATGTAGTGCTTCATTATCTACTGAGTGATCAAGACACTTTCTGTAATCTGACCAGAGAAAAGGCTGTCAAGGTAAAAGTTGCATAAACTTTTGAACATTTATGGCCATGATATTTTATTTAGGAAATTTAGTAAAATTCATAAATTTTATTGATAATTTGTTTGATATCATCACTATTCGTTTAGAAACTATACATATAGAATATTTTCACTTTCCTACGATTAATATGTTTTCTGTGTTTAATAATTGTAAATTTTATGTACAACATAACATTTGATATTGTAATTCTTTATTTTAATTTTAGTTATGCCAAACTTTGATGGACAAGAAAGTATTTCTCCCTGTTGGAAGCAAAGAATCTGATACAACAAAACACCAGTTTGATGACAGTGGTAGTAAATTGTACCATTTCTGTGGTATCCATGGAAACAAAGAGAACAATGTTAGAGATGTTGCTAGTGATTCAGAAGATGATATTGATGGTAGGGATGAAATTTGTGAGTCTGCCATGGATGAAGGAGATGAGTATGTACATACACCTCCAGAACTCATGAGGTAAGACAAGCATGTTAGATTATTTTGTTGAAACCCAAACAAGCTGTTTGTTAATTATAGCTTGGAAATTCATTGTCTTAAGCTGTCTGTTTCTCTTTTATTTGTGTTGTGATATCTTGCTAATACTTTGCTTAATTTCATTAATGTAATGAAAGTTGTCTATTTTTTCCAATATACATTTAACTGAGGAAATCAATGCTACAAATTTTCAACACTTATGTTAAATGCTGTAGTAGTAACTGTACTAGATAATACATTTTATGTCTGTAACATGTTTGGTATTCAATATCCATTTCATAGAATTTCAATTTCATCTTTTTAGAGTTAATCCAGATGTTGAAACCTCTTTGTTGGGTGGCGATGTCATCTGTAATCCATTAACATCTGAAAAAGTTATGGAAGATATACAGAAAGATTCTCAGTCATCAAGGAAACGAAAGAATCTTGATAATTCACAGAGATTATACAAGAGACAAAAATTGTGTTTAACTCCTTCAACATCGTCCACTGAGTCTTTGAATGATGACTGTATAACAGATGAACGTAAGTTTTTAAAGTCATATGTAAATTACAAGCAAATTATTGATGGTTCAGATTGCAATAACTATTCGTCCAGTTAAATGATTCTCTCAGCCAAATGTCAAAATGCTTTAACTTGCTTTGGCTTTTAGAATGTTGCATTGCTTTGATACATCTGAAGTTTAAAATTAATTTTATTTTAATAAATCTATGTACATCTAGAGTATTTTTATTCTTTTTTTATGTTTTTTTTTTTTGTGCAAATCAATTTATATTTTCAGTATGTAGTATTACATGATTGCTATTTTGTTTTTCAGAAATTTCTGAAGTTGAGAAAGAAGTAGCATTGTGTCAGCTACTTACCATTGTTGATCTGTCTTTCTTGGACGGAGTACTTACTGATGAAAAGGATAAACAGAAAAGAAAAATACTTAAACCTCATCACAGTGGTGTTGTATCTAACATTGTTGCTAAACAATGGAGTATGAGGTGCTCTGCTAAGAGTGCCTCACACACAGATCCCTTCATGAAAACAGCTTTGGATTGTATCGCGCATATACCTCGTGGTGTGTCTAAGTTTGATACTGACTTCTCTAAGGCCAATGACCCTGTTACTAAACTACAGGCCTATAATATGATTTGTGAACACTACACTATGCGACCAGATGCAATATTTCCTGAAAGATTCCTGGATTTAAATCTTGCCATTATGAAATTAATTCTCTCAGAGAGGTATGATGCAGCTCTACACGCTATGCAGTTAAATATGATACTGTTACCTGGTAGACAACGTGAAGAACTCAGACGATTGCTGGAATTTCTGTCTATGGCAGCAACAGATCCTGAGCTGAAACTTGATCCCCAGGTAAGATAGATTAGAATATTAGATATTCTATTCACTAAATACATCTACTGTGTTGAAAGTATCAGAGTAATTTTTGCAAAAGTTTCATAAATCTGATGATAGGTCAATTTGAACTGAATTTAATGATCATTTATATTTGTAGCACTTCACTCATATTTTCATTTTTATACTTTTTGTACACTGATTGATTTTTATGACAGTTTAACATTGTGTTCTCTTTTTTGTTTCAGACTGATAACAAACATGCAGTATTGAACCATTTCTCAGAGTGCATACTCAAACATAAAGGCTTGCCCTCAGATCTGTCTATTGCTGTGGTACAATTTCTGGTTCGTAATGCATCCAAGGTTTTCAGTTTACCTTGTGGGTTTAAAGAGAGGGTTGACTCAAGGATTACAGAACTCAAAGAAGGGGTTGTTCCAATAGTAACTGGTAAGTTACAATTTAATAAATGAATTAGGTGAATTAAAAGACTTATTTATTTTAATATATTTTAATTCTAAAAAGCATTATATATAACTAATAAAAACAGTTAATGATGATTTTTCGTGACAATAAGATTATTAATGAAAATTTTCCTTCACTTATATGATAGACGTTTATCCATTTATCATTATGATAAATCAATTCAAGTATGCTATTCAATCGCTCCTTTTAAATACTCATATTTTGCCTATTTTAAATTTTTAAACAGTTGTGTTCATTTTTTTCAGACACTGTTTTCTGTCATCAAGTTTCCATGTCTGAGTATCAGAAACAAGCAGAAGATTGTACGACTCAAGGTCTTATAAACATGATGAATACTGTCATAGACAATCCTAAGATGGCATTGAAGGAAAAGAAACAGAGATTAAGACAGTTCAGAAAACATCATCCTAATATATATTCTAAACATTTCACTGGGATGGTTTAGTGATATACTGTTATGTTACTAGTGGACAGTAAATACAAAAAATGGTGCTTCTTTAGACTTACAGAGAATGTTGATGTTGATGATTAATAAGTCTGTATTTGTTATTTTCAGTTATATGGAAATAGTGCTATTTGTTGATGTAAAAGTTTTAAATTATGATGTTATGAATCTTGGTTTTGATTATCTGGATATTTATATTACAAATTGTAAGTTAAATCTTGATCTTTATTAATATCATTTTCATTTGAAATTTATCCCACAGCAATATTATATTTGAAGTCCGTATCCAATGAGATTTTATTCTAAATCCTTTGGTCATTTTTTTTAAAGTACATAACATTTTATGACTTTTTTTGTCATTGGTTATGTTCTACCTTTGATCTCAATTCTCATATTTATCATATCATTCTCAACAGTATTTCAACAGTTCAGTCTTCAAGTCTTAGTGTCATAGTCATGTGATTGTATTGGTAATTTAATGTGTTTTATCAGTATATCAACATTTGAAGTAGTTTGTAGTTCATGAGGGTAGTGCTACATAAGTCCCTGGGGATGAAATCTCCTGAAGCAGTTCAATTTGACCACATTAGCTCTGTCTCACCATTTTGCATACTGACAATTATAATTTTGTGCCCAGTAGATCTCAATTTTGTTAAACTTGTTATGTATAAAATACTAAAATCAACAAGTTTATATGCAAAAAATATGATCTTTTTTTTAATGCTTGGGATTCAATCAGACTTTTATGTCTCTATATCAGGTAATCTTCTCAGATTTTTTCTGTATATTTTGTTTGTTTAGTGCAATACTATTGTATAATATTGTATATAATGGTTATGTTTACAAGATGTATGGATTAATAAATGTGATACACTGAAATAATGAATCAGTCATCTTTTTTCATTTAATACTTAAATCAACAATCTTCATTTATTAACTTAATTAAATTAGCAGAATTCACTGTCTGATGTGTTCTACAGACATCATGCTTCACAGTCACCAACACTACATTTATGATTTCCTTTTTGAAATATGGAAATCACCTGTTAGTTATTATGCCCCCCACTTAAGAAATGGGAAGCATACTGAAATGGAGTGGTCCATCCATCCATACGCCTTGTTATCCTTGTTCGATCAGTAACTTTAGAAAGAATAAGCCTAGGTTTATGTAACTTGGCAGGGACATTGCCCATGGCCAGTAGATGATCTCTATAGATTTTGAGGTCATTAGGTCAAGGTTACAGTGAAACCCAATGTAAAATCTTTGTCTGATCAATAACTTGAGGAGGAATAAACCTTAGTTTATATCTTCTCACTTATATAAGACTTGGCCTTTATGAAATGTGTGAAAGTATGTAATTGTGACATGAAAATGAAGTGGGGGCATTAGTGTCCTATGGAAACATTTCTAGGTTTAAATTATAACAAAAACAAATTCAAGGTTTAGATAATAAGTTTACTTATTACAACTTTTGCTTTAAATCTTAAACATATATTTGAAGAACGAGATACTAGATTTCTAGTATACTTTTTGTCATGCAATAGTGATATATGTTACAGTTAACTTCAAATTTATCAGGAATATATTTTTTATATTCATGAAATAATCATCTTACATTTATAAAGGACACAAAACTCTTGAGGTTATTTAGTTTTCATCGTTTGTGTAAAATCAGAGTTGAGTCCCTTTAAACGCAAGTCTGTCATTACTAGACTTGGATAAGACAGAAATTTGCTAACGTATAAATATTGACACCCTTTGTTTGTTAAGTATAAACTACATTCCAGTAATTTTTCTGAGACCTAATTGCCAGATTTTTTTAGATAAATAATTGATGAATAAAATGTATGATACTATGTATGTGATTTCAAAATTTAGAAATACTGTCTGCTAGATATGTCTATGAATCATCACTCTGATGTATCGTTTATTATGTAAACAGTTTAACCTCTCAATAACTACCACTTCAAATAACTATTGTTTTGCTGTCAAGAAGCCCTGAGCTGACCACAAGACTTCTGGATAAAACAATACGGTTTTCAAAAGGCAGTAAAAACAAACTCATCGTTATATATACACTCCTAACAAATAAGGACCACGTAAAATACTGCATACAACTACATAACTATGAGCGATACAATCTTTAAAAGTGTTCGGGAGTATGAAGTTCGTTACTAGATGATTACATCTAGCAACCTTGAATTCGGATATGGAAAAAATCAGTACAGTGAAAAATGATGTCAATAGCATGTGTCCACCATGAACGTTAGTTACCGCCAAGTACCTTAACCGGAAGTTGCGTACCAGCTTTCTGGTAGCTTGTTGGGAAATTGCAGCCCACTCCTCACGCAAGGCCTCGACGAGGTAGTTTCGATCCTGGGGCTGTGCGGGTCTTGCACTCAAACGTCGCTGAAGCATGTCCCATACATGTTTTATCATGTCCTGTGTGGGCCAGTCCACACGCGCGATTCCCCCTTGGTCAAGATATTGATTGTATTATCATCCATTAGCATGAAACCATCACCAACTTCGCCAGCGCATGGACGAACGAAGTGTTGCAAGATCTCATCGCGATATCACGCACCAGTCAAAGCTCCATTCACGATCACATAGAGGTTCGTGCACTCATCGAAGGATGCACTATCCCAAAGCACATCAGCAATCTCCAAATCGCTCGTTACTTTGCCTCCAGATACGCCGACGACCATTATAAAAATCCATGCAAAATTTGGACTCGTCTGTAAAATGGATATTCTTGAATCTAGTTGATGGGATATCCTAGTGTTGCGCGAAAATGCAAGTCTCAATTGTCCTGGGGTCAAAGGTGAGCAAACAGCTGGGTTGCCTTCGCGAACATTGACAGCATGGAGTCTGCTTCCGACTAATTCGGACTGTTGTCGTATGGTTGACGTTAAATTGACATGATGCCGTGTGATCCATGCACGGAGCATACCCACCATTTGTTACATGTCACCAATTTATAAATGTCTTCGGTGAGGCATAATTCATGAGAAAATGACCTGAGAATGTTTGCACTCAAATAACTTAGGGAAATGATCGTAAACAAACCTGTTTTCAAATTTTGGGTTTGCACTGAAAAGGCAACAAAACGAGCGATTTTCATACAAAGCGCAGACATTTCGAAAATCTTTGCGGTCAATATCAAATGTTTGCACTAAACGTGTGCCCAGTGCATACACGTTCATGTGTAAAAATATGTATAAAGTATTTTTTACAATAACAACATTAAACTAGTATTCTTTGAATATTTTTGAGGAGTATATACATGAACGTCATTTAAATGGCTTGTATTTTGAATGCTGACTCAAATATTGTAGTTACTGATATAAAAAAACTTGCCATAATTAGAACTGAAAACGATACAGTCCCGGGTAAAGCCCCTGAAATTTGTGTCATAGATTTCATGTGCTGTTCTGTTTTCAGAAGTTTAAATGTTTGCATGGGACTGTCTCATCGAAGTTTTGCAATATCAAATTTTTCAGACCATCTGAGTGATGTTATTCCATAGGCTGCTTGTAAATCGAGCCTGTCCATTTCAGAATTGAGTGACCAATGAAAGAACTACCTGCCAATCATAATATCACAGCGGAGGATAAAATCATGGCAAACAAGAGAAAAATAAAACTTGGCCTCAGAAAGAGATTGTTTCCATTTTGATGAAATAGTTTTGTAGCAGATGCTGAGATAAAGGATAGTTTGCTTCCTTATTATTCTGAAACTTCTTCTTTGTTTATTATTTTCAGAGTGACTACTATTGTTGAAACACAGTGCAGTCTTACCACATACTTACTGATTTATAATTTCCTTGTGGTTGTTTTATGATAGTTGTGGTTAGACTATTGTGGTTAGTGTAGCGTACAAGTCTAGCGTACTAGTTTTGTCAGAAGAATTATTTTTAGATTAACTAACCTTTTTAGTGATAATTTAACAACATCATTGTCTCATTGGGAGGAAATTTTTTCTTTCAACCTAAAAAAAATACTGGAAAAAACAATGTTTCATAAATATTGAAATCTCATGACTACGAGTAAAGCTGTGTATTAATTATGGATGTGCTGATTGAATTATATACATGTATATATATATACATAAAAAAACCTGACACTAACAAAACAACATTTTGATACAGAGGTGGTCTTATTAAAAGATGAAAGAAATATCGAAAACCAGTCCAAAACAAGTGGTTGTTATAATCAGGTTGGCATTATGTTGAAGTGGTATAGCTGTAACTAATTTTATCATGTCACTATAAATTTAGTTTGATGCAAAATTCGGAATGAAAGCATTTTCACCTTTCCCAAAGATACTGTTCCCCCCCCCAACTCTAACCATTCCTGTGAAGGTGAAAGAAATAAAAAATCCTGAATCAAGTTTTGAAAAAAGTGGCAATAAATCTTATTTGTATAAAGTAGCATTCCTTCTAGTCCGTTTTCTCACGTCGGGGTCATGACCCTTAGCACCATCACCAGTGAACCAACGGCCACTTAACGGTGGAATATTTTTGGGACTTTGATATCCTGTTTCTTTAACACTCTCTTCTAATGTCACTCAATGTGGACAGGAATCAAACAAGGTTCATAAATTATGAATTATTTAGGATAGCCTTAATTAGGTAAAACCTATAAAATTTTTGTCAAACTCAGTTATTTATTTTCCAAATGCAAAAAATGTACATGTAATGTGATACCACTGTGTTTTTTTCTATTTTGTATGTCTTCGTGTTACATGTGTTTTCAAAATTAGATGATTGTTTCTTGAAATGCTAAACTAGTAGTTCAGACCAGGAATGTCTGTTGTATCAGATTTATATATGATGTGTGGTTACTAATTTCTTAGCGTTCGATTAAACTTTCTCTTCGTGGGATATTCATTTTATTGATCTTCTCTTAACAATTCCCCACACATTACGTTTATAATAAGAGTATAATGATGCTGTCACAGTACATATCAGTAATTGATAGATTTGCATTGATTAGACTACTATCATTCATAACGCATCTAAGTGTACCATGACAGATAATTTCCCCGGATACCAAAAGCAAATGAACGGTAATTATCCGTTCAGAGTTCGTAAAGTCAATTGAAACTTAACTGAATCAGTTTCTTGTTCAATATCTCCAGACACAGATTGTACGCGTGTAAACATTGTGTGTGTGGTCTTTATTTGGTCAAAGCGTGATTCTGCTGCTAGTTATGTTACCTTATGGTAAAAATTCTTTCAAGGCGATACTGAAACGTTGCTATGATAGCCTGAAACATTGTACATCCTGTCTGTGACAACACGAATATGGGTTAATTGAAAGAAAACTATTATCGACAAGAATCTGCTGACATCGGATGCTGTTTACAAGCATTTGACAAAAAGATCCTATTAGAAGGTTGATAATCCTGTGGAACAAGATACCCCAGAGTGCACTTTTTCATCAATAATTCAAAAGCCTTTTATGTGAAGCGCTTGAGGTCCTGTATGATTGCATTATTTATTATTAATCATAATCCATTCAATACGCTGACATTATATTCCAATATGATGATGGATACTGTTTCATTTTCATAGAACTTCAGTCTTTCTGTCGCTACGAGTGTTATTTTGCGAAGGATATATAAATAACGGATATTACACGATATAGACTCTCTTCTTTAGGATCATTTCGGCTATTTTGTTACTTAAATAAATACATGTATACGGAAATGCTCGATGATTATCAATTCTATTCTTACAGATTCAATGGCCCTTTTCCTAATTTAGTGTATTTTACGAGGTATACGAAAATCCCCGATGATTATCGATTCTATTCTTACCGATTCACTCGGTTGTTTTGCATTTATTTCTGATACGGAAATATCCGATGTTTCACGATCGTTATCCAGTTCTTCAGGTTTTGTGGCAGCGCATAATACGATAGATTTCCTTAATAGTCTCTTTTTTGCTGCAATACATGTATTAATGCAGTATTGGACGCCTTTCAGGTCGACTGAAAATGAATGAGAAGTTTCGTATTTATCTATTGAATGGGATATTTTTTTGTCTATCAGTCATTTACCAGAAACAGGTCACGTGCGAAATAAAGTTGGGTTTCGTGGAAAATGCATAACAAGATTTCTATAAATATTCCAATATGACAGCTATCGATTCATCTGATACTCCCAGCATGTGAAATTCTCCATATTAGGCGAATATAAACATTTTTGTTGGACTGGTTTGTTAGAGACACCAAGTCAATAATAGCACTACATCTTGTGAACCAGTTTAATCAAACCATTGCAAGGGATATTATACAAAACTATGCGTTTTGTCAGGTTAGATATGAATTAATATTTTTGCAAATGAGGGAATTTAGAAAGTGCACCACCATCTTATCACTGTACACTCGTTTGTTATGTTCTAATCCCAGGGCTTGTAAAGGACAGTCCACACCAAGAACGATGTCTCGCTATTGCTAAATTTTATAAACCATGCCATTAAATGTTATAGGGTCATTTAATAAAACTTCGCGATCAGCAACCCTGGTTTTTGAACCCAACGATATAACTGTGCAGATATTGGCGCTGCCAAATCTTCTATTTTATTCGCGTACTATGAATGATTTGTCTGCGAACAATCAATACGATGATAAATCCAGTATTTACTGCCAAGATTTACTTTGACGTATTCGACTCATTGGTTAAGACGCACGCACATTCAGAATATTTAGCACAAAGAAACATAGATAAATCACTGCACGCGTTTAGCATAGACTTTAGAATTTATTTTCAAAAACAATGAGGCATAGATCAAATGTTACATTTTTGCTGCATCAATAGTAGAATAAACATTGTCATTGCTTTCAGCTCTTGCTTCATCTCCCAAAGTGTCTAATACCTTACCGTCATTTTCACTAGAAGTTGCTGTTACGTGTTGAAAGTTGAATGGTGCTGAAATTTGCATCGCATCAGTAGATTTAGTTTTTGCAGCTAATTCTCCATCATCACCAAGCAATTCTGGTTCTAACTTTGTTACATGCACAAAACAGCAGGGATTCGATATTTCAGATTTTTGAGGAAGTCTCCATCGTCGCTTTCTATCTCTAATTGACCTCCTTTTTGGAGAGTTTTCTGGCAAAAGTAGTTCATCATCCGGGTCGAAAGTGAGTCGTTTAATATGACTGTAGAATTCAACAGCTGCCTTAGCATCATCAAAACTGAGTCCGGCAAGTTTAGAATAGTCCTTTGATGTATGTAAAGTGTGAAAATTTGTATTTGGTGTTTTATAACCTGTATTATGGTCAATTACATCTCTCCAAAGTGTAAAACCGGTTCCTTTCTCAGCCAGAATAATTGAAAGTTTTCTCTCTCTAAGATGTTCTCCACTATCTAATAGCAATAGAGGAATTCCTGTATATGTAAAGCTCCATTGGTCTTTATTGAGCACAGATTTCACTGATCCTAAGAATAAATTCACTAGGCAGCCACACACATAAACACTTGACATATGACTTCGGTAAAATGTCTCAACTTGTAGCAAATCTTGTTCCGTTACACCTTCTCGAAATTGTTCGAACATGACTATATCTGTAAAGGAAACTGAGGCACACATAGTGGACGGAGAACCCGGCGGAGAAGGGCGTGGCATATGTATTGGAGACGAACTCATAACACGACCAATCCTTTCTATAGATGTATTTCTATTGCCTCCTGCGTGAGACGTTGAACTTGAATTCGGAGGAATGCTTTCCTCACTAAGTGAAAGGCGATGGAAATTCTTTATTGAGGCATCCACAGTATCACCGTCCAGTACAAGTGACCGTCTCTGAGAGCTTGAGAGACGTCTCTCTCTCTTCATGCTTGTCTTACGTGTTAGCTCTTTGTCTTGTGATTGACGTCGTTCGTACGACTGAAAATTCTGTGGTGGTGGTGGAGGAGGTGGATCAAGAATACTTGAGGTACTGTTTTGGTTGTCCTGATTAGTATTCCGGTTTTGCTCATGTCTTGAACCAGATCGACTCCTGGTTCCACCTTTACAAGATGTATTGGTAACTCTGTGTTTCAGCATGATGGAATCAATCAGTTCATCTGAAAGCATAGAATCTTACAACGTTAGATGTATTGGATATTCTCGCTTTATTAGATTAGAAAAAAGTAAGGCCAATCCGTTGGATCGATACAGCCACAAGTCGGCGTGTAACTGGCGTGCATTTTTTGAGATCGTATCAAATGACACTGTCAAAGAAATGTTTGCTGCTGCGAAGATTAGGACATGCGTGTCGATATTCAACAATTAGTTCATCAATAGAACTTTACGATATTGATGTAGACATGACGACTTTATGCATGTAAATATTACAAAAGCATTTATCATTTTACCATATTAATGTTTAAACCATTGAAATCAATATTGTCTTGCACACTTGAATTTATTGAACTACAGATACGTATGGTATAGAACTGATTAAAATATAATTGTTGTTATGTTTATCTAAATTGCACATCATCACAATTATTCCGGGAGAATGATATTCATTAACTATTCCATTGCATTACCAAATACAAACTAGAAACGAATAGTGATTCACTTTGTTATGGCTTGGCATGCGATTTAATTCATCATTCCTAGCAAATAACGGGATTCCCAAGAATTATCGAGAAACAAATCACGGTCGACTATACTGAAAGAACCAATTACATGTACTTCATTGTTGAATTTTATTGTCCACGTGACCAGCCGTAAATTGGATCTAGGGTGAAATAACTAATACATACGTTCAGTGATGAACCTGTTGATTGCTTGTCGTTTTATTAACACATCATCAGAAAAAATAATGATTTTCACGTTCACTCATTGTCCCTGATTGGATGCACAGATGACACTCAATGAACTTGAAGCCAATTTCATATAAAACCAATCAATATAGTCTCATAAACCAGCCCGTGTTCCAATTTAATTGAATTACTTTGTTCGGTGACTTTGAATACATCATAAAATACTAAGTTTGATTGCCATTATATAAAGTTTTATTTTATATTCAGTTCACGTCAGTTATTGTTTTCACTGGGATTTTACGTTGCACCAACACCCAGGATCATTTTGGTAACTTTTCCAGCTTTAAGACCCCACGTATACACCCGGGTAGAACCACCGACCTCCCGTAAGCTAATTGGACAGCTTTCTCTCATTTGATTTTTTGGTCCCGGGTGGGATTCAAAGTCAAAGCGGTGATTGGCTTAAAATGACTAGTCAGAGACCATAACGACAAGACCATGGAATTCTCCACGTCAGTTAAATAAACATACCACGTACATAATACAAATTCTTCTATGGCTGCAGTTCATCATTTTCCTCAAATGTGTCTTTACTAAAGTAATTTCCCAGCGTATAAACGAGTAAGCACCATATAAAATGTATTGTGAAAAGAATTGAATAAAGCCTGACTTTAGACAATGAACGATAGCCATGGTTCGAATCTAGCTGGGCTTTCATATCTGTCTCAATTTCAATACTTGCTGTCAACTCCAAGGTCATCCTGGATAAAACCCGTGTTTTGCTCTTAATCATCCTAAAGGACCGGAAACTGGCGAATTACCGTTTTGAGAAAAAATATCATTTATTTCTACGGCAAATAAACATGTTAAACATTACATTACACAAAACAAACTATACAAGTATGTGATGTAATAAAGCAACAAAATCGGCACTGTACATTCTAGACAGCTTTTCAATTTGCTTTCACATACATACATTGTACTTACATAATACTTTACATACATAATAATATCAGACATAATGCTTGAACCACTAGCTTTATCTTACTCTCACTTTCTCTCCGTGTTATGAATTATGAATTTTAAAGTAGAGACCGCACTGCGAACAGATAGTATAATCCCAGTCCACAAGAGGCTTTCAAACATATTCAAACAAAGCTTATCAAATTATAGCGACCAAAACGAAAGAAGTTTGATATAAAGGGAGCCTGATGATGATAATGATGTTGATGAATGTGACATGATTGACGAGCTTTAAAACCACAATACATTAAGTTTGTATTTGTTTTTGTCGACAACCTGTTTATATTCGTCAGCACAGACACATCATGGAGCGTTTTTATGAATAGATACCTGGATCATTGTAAGGATGCTTGCAACACTGATTAACTGATAGACGAAGGCGTATATGTACCAGAATAATACCAGACATATAAAACTCATATTAATAGAATAGATGAAAAAATAGCAATTTGATTGGCATTATAAGCAGCCACGAATCACAACATCACCGAACACAATAAAACTGGATAACATCGCTGCATGATGTTGATAGAATATTGTTGATTTTTTTCTGAGCAGTCAATAACTTAACCGCCTGTAATACATTAACGGATCTGGTTTTAATGAAGTGCATTCAAGTACTGATCAATGAATGTTAAGAACGCATGAAAGTGATTCATAAAATGTTATTACGGTCGTAATGCAACGATTGAACATAAATAGAACGGTAGGTCGTAAAGTTGTTTTCAGAACACTATAAAACTTTCTGATGAAAATAAGCGTTACCGGTAGTTAGTATCATGTTCGTTGCTTGGTTCTATCATGCAGTAGTGAATGTAGCTGCATGTCAGATTTTTGAGGAAGAAAATAAATCTACAAAAGTTCTGCTGTTTTGCCCTATGCCTACATAACACTTGAGATGTTTATTTGAGATACTTTCACATCCCACCATGTCAGAGTCCAGTGTCGGGGGTTATTGAACCTCAACCAGATGATCAGTGTAACAATTTGTGACATCTGATTAGTTGTTTCGGGGCGAAGTCTTAAAACTAAGTACAACCGCATGACTATTCTATATGACATTTTTAAAAATAATTTTATGACAATCAAACGTTAAACATATGATGAACAACCGACACTGGAAGAAACGATATTATATCGACTATCCAGGCACGATGGATTTCATCAGAATTCTATCACACTATATATTATAGGAGCATGGAGTCTGTTTTAACATTCTGTCTGCAGGCTTGTGCAGTGTAACCTATGAATGCAATGAATTGTTTGGCGCTAGGTATAGACATATTTCTTGTTTTAAGACCACGAGTCAATCATCGGGACTCTATACTGATGTACCTCGATGGCTTACAACTTTAAAGAAGAAATGGAATAAAACTCATTGGATAATTGGAATTTGATCATCAATCAATTTACCATTCATTTGCGTTCAGTACTACATGTATACACGCCTGGCATACCAATGACCAATAGCGTTTCATGAGATCGCACACTGGAAAACCAAAATTTCAAAGTTCCATATTTATGGTAATCAAAATACCAACATACGATGTTAAAACAATATACAAATATATTCATTTTCTTAATGAATTCCTAATAAACACATAATTTTTATTACTGTTATATTGCCAAAAAATTTTCCTGAGGATAATTTCATATATATTTAGAATTCCAGACATAGAAACGACTGCAATATGTGTTTGCGTAGGAGATCATAGCAACAATTACGTTGAAGTTTATCAGACGTTAAATCAATTTTCAATGTCAATTGCATAAATATAGTCTGAATGATAAATTTGATTGATTTTGTCAGTGTTCGTATTATTTAATGGGGATTTAATGTTCATGTCAATGCTTTATGCAAATTATGTGATTGTGTTTGTTGCCTCAAACCAGGAGACTAAAGTTATTGACTTTCTTACGATCACAGAAGCTTGAGCAATTAGCTGATACTGCCGACACCACATCACATTACTGAGAGATACACTGAAATAAAATTCTGTCTGATATTGAACCAATCTTATGTATATTTGTTTTACGATACATATCAGAAAACAACCTGCCAAATCGTAATTAAGTTAGATGCAAGAAAAACGTAGAACAGATATCTTTGGCAAAGGGATTAGAGAGTGCCTAAATGATGTAAAGGAAATTGGAAGGCAGAAGAAATGTAAGACCCAAAAAGAATATCTAACTGCCAGTCAGCAGAACACAAAATGCACAGTATAACCTCAATATTACGATCACCATGTTATAACGATCACATATTTTCGGACCGACTTCCAATAACTCCCCTATCATACAACTTGAAAATGAGACCACCTCATTATTACGACTGATCTTTCGGGTTCCAAAGGAGGTCTCATTACCGAGGTTTTACTGTTTATAAATGAAGGTGGAACAGTACCATCTATAATTCTAGAAACGAAGAAAAAATTGACAGACTTATAGACAGGGTAACTAAAACAAACATTGTTTTCAGGGAAGATCAGCACAGAGATCTAATTACATGATTTGGCGCTTTCTCTTTTATGATGCGCTGATTGCTTTTCTAAACGGAATATCGATCAAGAAGCATATACATTGTACGTTTTCCTTAACTTGATGATACAATATTTCAGGTGGTACGGTGTTAATATATACTGAAAAAGACGGTGTTTACCTTATTGTTTTGGCTATGGGTTTTGTTAATAATAGGATAAATATTTGAAGACTAGATTATTTTCCTCTTTCTCAAAGCTTCCTTCTATCTTTAGAATTGACGATGAAAAATCTCGCCTTGGACTCGAACCTACAACCTCATAGATTTTAATTCAAAGTCTATCACTCTATAATCCCTATAAAAAAGATATATGTGACATATCGCTACTCAATTAACTGACATGTAAATCATAAGATCGGTAAATCTGTAAATTCGAGAATTTATTTACAGCCCGAAACATGAGTAAACGTCCCCTATACATCGTCATTGTTTTTGAACGATTTTAATGGTAAGATTGTAAATGAAGCCTCACTATAAGTCAACATATCATCAACCTAATGATAAAGTCAGTGTGGATAGAAAACAATGATAGATCTCATTCCTTAGCATGTAGCATGAATTCAAGTAGTTCTCAGATGTACAGCCTTATAATGATGCTGGATATCTCATAAACACCGTATGAAATAGTTACAGTGCGTGATGTGCGTGCGAGCTCACAATGAAATTTATAACAACGTATTAATAATAATCTTACAAGTGTTAAACCGCTGTTATACGCATGCAGCAACTAGCCTAGTATTGATTAGATACAAAATGTTTTCAAAATATACTCTAGAAGAGTCTTACTCACCGTTTAGATATTACGTTGAAAATATTCCGAAATACAAGATCTTCCTTGTCACTGCCTTGACGCGAAAATGTGAGCAATGAATGAAGCTTCATGAATATTCGATTCTAAATATCCTATTGACTGCCGCTCAGAATGTTCAGCTGTTTCTTTAGCGAACAGTTCTCTCACTACAGAGAACTATTACGTAATATCATAAATCATGAGCAATGGTTTCTTCGTTTTTTCTCCGCATGCATTTTTTTCTTATTCAGTTTTATTTTACCGACACAGTTTGTTTTATAGTATTTTTTTTTGGGGGGGGGGTATTTTACTAGTTGAAGGTCGTAAATACAAAATATCGGCTTTTAATCTGGTGCTATTCTAAGGTCAACCAATATCTGTATCACTATACTTTATTTTACAGTAAAGCCTCGATAATGAGACCACCTACAGGATCCGAAGAATTAGTCGTACCGTAATAATGTAGTGGTCTCATTAACAAGTTGAATTATAGGGAGGTTATTGAAAGCTAGTCCGACAATAAGTGGTTTTTATAACAAGGTGTTCGTAAAAATGAGGTAGATACAATGTGAAGGTTAACTTTATTTGGTTTGGCACCATAAAGTTCTTTGCCGTTATGAAAGTTTTAAATTTGTACAAAATAGGGCCTAAAATACTGACAAATTTTTAACAACCCAATCTTGGTGCTCAAAACCCATCTGTGTTTTTATTCCATTGAGAGTGAGGTTGTATATTCAAAAAGCAAAAGTGGTTTATTGTAAATTATTTCATTTCAGATTTTTTGTCAATGTGTCGCTCATCCCTCAGAATCGCTGCTCACTCTGATAATTGTGAACGCAGCTCTGAGAATCTCCATTTACTTATATATGAATCCAGTTATCAAAATCTACATTTACTTATGTATGAATCCAGTTATCAGAATCTACATTTACTTATGTATGAATCCAGTTTCTAGAATCTCTATTCACTTATGTGTGAATCAAATCATCAGAATCTATAAATGTATTTACTGATGTATGAATCCAATTGTCAGAATCTACAATAACTTATGTATGATTCCAGCTATCAGAATCTACATTTACTTATGCGTGAATCGCAGAATCTCAGTTGTGTATTTGTTTGTGTAATATGATTGTACATTATACATTAAAGGATGGTATGTATAGATTAAACTTCTTTGAATAAATTGTGATTATTGGTTTCCAGCATAGTATGATATAAACTTGAACGATTATGACTGGTACATTGAAACACTCATATTTTGAAATTTTGATTATCTACTGTAAAACCAGATCTGTATTATGTTTTTTTTTCTCTTGTGGAAACCAACCGCGGAAACTTCGCGGAATGATATCAATACATACGTATAGAATGATGTCAATACGTACGTAAAGAATCATTGTACATATACTTCTTACTACGTTACTTTCTTACTTTCTACTTCTTTTGCGAATATACTCTATTATATTTATGTACAAAACTTTGACGACAGTTTTGTTAACATTTTGGTGCAGCTTTTCCGTTCGAATTCTGCAGGTGGTTTTGTTCGTCTAAAATTTCGCTTTATTTCAATCGTTAAATTGTGTACACATACAGTATGATGGTGGCGTGTCTAAACTCGGTCACTTGTTCAACAGAGGTCATTCTTTGTTGTGTGAACTTAAGAACTAGATCCGATTTTCCCTGTCCAAATATGCCACTTATTTCTGGCGGGCCATCTATGGTTACCGTAATGTTGATATTTGACGTTGTATTACAATAAAGGAATGGCTGGATTTTACCACGAGATGAAATCAATGCAGACCATGTTTGATGTACAAATTGTTCTGAAATTGTATCTTCGTCCCTGTGAACCATTGAACGTCATGTCCTTATTATTATTAAACAACAATAGATACATGTATTATATGACAGTAGATGCGACCGACCGGTACCTTAATAAGTATTATATTTATGCTATGCTAAAGAGTCGTTCAAAAGTTTAAATTTAATGGAATTAGGAAAAACACTTATTACATGGACATTTTGGGGAATTTCTACTGAAATACCCTAAGATACGACATTAATTCGCACCTTTTGAAATTGGGGTGTATCAATATTACGCATAGAATGAAAAACGTGCTCACAGAAATATCACTAAGAGATTCATTTTGCTGCGCGTTGCAATTTATTCGACATAAATTCAATGTCTCCATTGTATGATAAACGACGACGTAGTGAATGCTTCATTAAAATCAATATTTGAATTGATCGGTTTAATGCATCCTGTCTGTTCATTGTTGCACAATATATATCGTGTACAGATTAGATTATAAATATATGTGCACAGCGCATTCTCAGGATATAAATAGATATATGGGTGTAACATTGTTAGGATATAAATAGAGCACTGATGGGGCTGACAAGGATGTGCAGATCAACTCAGAGATGAAGCTTTCGAATCACGTGCTAAGCACTTTATGAAGAACCCAGAACTGTTTCCTCGTATGGTGCGAACTCTAGATGGATTTAAAAAGCAAACAAATCAAAGTCGAGCAAAAAGATAAAACGAAAACTCCCTTTTGGTGGATTATTTCAATAAAAATGCCGCTTCATGCATACACCCTCATTTACAGCCAATTATGTTTATATTTATTGTTTTATCTGTAAGTAAAAAACTTACGGTGAATTTATAAATACCTCAGATCTTTCAACAAACCAGACAACTTAAAAATTTAAGGTAAGTTTTAGATAATGAAGAAAACACTCAGCCGTGTGGGACGACCAGCTGGTGAAATACCTCTTAAAGTTGGAAATACCCGTAACTCTCTGGTACAGCTAATACAAGTATGATGTCACTTAGATAGAAACACTAAAACTATTCAGCATGACTTACTATTCCTTGTTGAAGTATGAACTCCTGAACTTAAGGCGACTTTTGTCAACTTTATTTACTTTGGAATGATATGGTGATGGCAGATAAATATTTGTATTTGTAAATATGGAAATAATGAGTTCGAATCCTCGGTTATGCATATGCCCTGGTTACTACAATTTATATGCACTACATATTATACTGCTTGGTAAAAAAGGGTGGCATAAACGTTGTTGAAAAAGGTACAAAACTTATACACGTTGTGAATTGATAATCCCAGCAGAGTTTTTTAAAGAAATATTCATTGATTGACACAGACTTTATAAGTCATATGACTAAGTTCGCAACTGTGCTCGGATTATTTCATGTTTGCTCTCCTACGAATAAGACAAGTAAAAGTTTATCTCATTTACACAAACATGGTATTGTCCAATGTGAAGCATCATTTTGTGGCATCGATACAGCCTTTGTCCATTTACAGCATATCAGTACTTGTACTTGATACATTCTAACTAGACAATAAGTGATGCTGAAAGTAGGGATTTTGTTGAAATGAATTTCTAACCGTCTTCTAAGCATTAATTAATTGCAACGGATCATACAAGGCTGAATTTTGTCTTTCCCAAGGGTGGCCTCTGTTCACAGGCTTAACTGTAAATATATAAAGTATTCTATCAATGCATAAAATATTAATAGGTGCGTCGATAAAAAGTACTCTTAGAATTTAAATACGACCGACAATATGACAAATAAAAATGACGCATAAATATCTAACTCTGCACTGACATTTTGCACTTTTCACACCCAATATTGTACATCATATACTAACATTATACAAGGTACAATTTCCAGTTGAATCAGCCAACAGAACTGATAACAAAATGTTTTTCTTCCTCAATCTTGACATAATTTGATTCAAAATAAAGAAATACTTAAATTGAAGCCGTGTGGTCTGTATATAAATTAAACTTTGATAAAACGATAGCTTGATGACAAGCCTCAACCGAGATAGCGTTGCATTCTTTATTGAATTCTATCCCTTTGTCCTTATATGGCCATACTCAATTCAAGCATGTAATTCGTTCATGAGCAAATGTAATTGGGGATTTCCAGTCGTTCTAAATATAGAACATTACAGAATTTATGTTTATTAGTAATATGATATTTCGGGTAATCATTATAACTAATTACTTTTGTTTTCAAGGTCATCTTAGTATAGCCGTCCACTTCTTTGTTCAACTTCGGGCAGGAAAATTCTTTTGCTTATAGTTACTATGAATTTTGATTTAAATATGCCTTTTGAAGAATATTTTTGGCTTCTAAGCCATTCTCATAAACTTTTATCGAGCAGTAGCAAGCGAAGTTTTTTTAAGTGCTGCCTAAGTAGGATTATTCTACATTACAAAAAAAAAGCATTATTGGTTATTGCCAAAATGTAACTAATCTTTGCAATATATATGTGAAAATATGTATGGCTGGATTATTGTCAAATGTACTACTGTAAAAAAATGTGCGCAGCACATGCAGAACAAACTGGATGTAAATTGACGGGTTAACGGGAAGGTTTGAAAAGAAAAAGGTAGTATCAGAAATAAGTGAATTCCTACAATTTAGAAGGCGATTCCCTTCATTTGGCCCGTTCTATTTATGTTTCCGTTTCTCAATAGGCATATGATTAGTAGCGGAAATAAAAATAAAATTTCAGAAATGTCCGATCCTAACAAAAAGTAACGAAGAATGATTTTTTGTATGTGTGTGTGTGTGTGTAAAACAATTAAACATTTTTGTTAACACCGTGTGGTCCCAATGCAATTGTAAGTTTGTTTATATCCTTGTTTCTGTGCTCGAAATGAACAAATAAAAGTGACCTAACTGATAACTAATAGTTCATCAAATTGCGAGAGAGAACAAAGTTCTTCTCCCGTTAATGTGCCACGTTTAACATGACACCAAGACAGTTTTGATCACTTTCAGCAGTATTTATACATAAATAGTTTTTTACAATTTTTCCTTGTCTGTAAAATGCAAACACTGTCTTATAAGTGAATCTAAAATTTACGTCCAATGTTTTAAAATCTGATAACAAATGCGTCATTTCATATCTGTATGCTATATGCTATTAAGCATGAACAAGTCAAATGCAAATAAATTATGAGTCATTTCATTAAGATATTGTTCAAACCAGATTATCTAGAACGTACCTACTTATGACAGTACAATATAGTGCACTTATAACTTTAACAAAGACAATGACTGACAGGTACAGATCTGTTAAATCAGAATAAAGCATTATTTGGGTCTAATTTTAAATCACTGTGGGCGGAGATATGTTCTGGAATGCGCATATCCGCGCTCACGTCGTACTGTGAAATACTTACCACTTCCGATCAATTACACAATCTCAAGTGTCTTTTTATATATAATATAATTCTGTCAAATAGGGAACGCTTGAAATGGTGATAGTCTATTGTTTGGTTAATAAATAGAACAATGACTAAAAAAATCCAAGATGACATAACTTTTGATCTAATTGTAAAGGAGATTTTCAAGAATCGTCATTGTCGTGTGAATTTTAGTGAATCATCGGATGTTTGTAAATATCTCATGGCTCAATATAAACAAATGAGAACATACTCGTACGTTCACGTTTCTATGAATAGATATAGACAAGTACAAGGTACACATTTTAAGTATAGCGCAATTCGGATAATTGTTCATATGTTGTTTAACGGTCCATTGAACGGCTGTCATTTCAGAGCCGCCCCAGTGTGTGTGTGTGTGGGGGGGGGGTGGGGAATACAGGAAACCAAGCATATTTATCCCTACTGTTTCCGCATAGACCTTTATCGTGCCCGGTATAAAGCACCGATACACGACTCACCCGTCATTTATCCTGTTATTTCCTAAACACAGTACTGGGCTCAGTAGTGGGGGACACTGAAAAACATCTCTGAAATATCTGAAGCCCGAGTCGAGATTAGAACCCACGACCTTTCGATTGGAAGCGCACACCGCTGGACCACCGCGCAACGCTACAACGCCATTTGAATGAATCGTACCCGAAATAGCAACAGAAAATCTTAAAGTGGCAACTCCGCAAAAGTCACGTTTTGGGTTAGTATCATCCCCAAAGTTATTTTTGTTGGTTTATTATATACGGAATACGGAAACGGCGTAAGGCTAATTAAAACTGTTAATGCACACATGGTATTTTAACTGCGTAATTAACGTTCTGGTATTTTTCTATAATCTGGTGACCCTAACTAGTATTTTAGTATTTTTACAAAGCATTTCAGACTTCGGTATACCTTTATTTTACTGTTTTTATTACATTAACCATCAAATGAGACACGTTTTCTGATTAGCGGTTGTAACTCCTCGCTAGTCTAGTCAATTCAATGCATTGCACGCAAAGAAGAAATTCAAGTGAAATATGTTGTACAAATCATTTTTACTAGGAAAGTAAACACATATTCGGAGTTTGTTTTAAGAACCGTCTGTTTCAGTGGCGTCATGATCACGTGGCATGATTGTCATATCAAATCACATCGCACTGCTTCATTCGATTGATTCATTGATATTAAACAGATATACATGACAATGCATTAGCTATGATTTAAGTCTTTGAAATTGCGCAAAACGTCGCATTTTGTCCCACAAATTACATCCGGATACTATATTTAGAATTAATTACACAAGGTTACTAGGAATTACAAAGAGTTATTACCTGTATTTCATTACCTGTATTACCGCCGTTGGTTATCGTGTCATAAGACTAATACTTGTCTATCATGTCACGTGATTATGACGCCGCCTTCGCGTCCCGGAAAAGTAAGGACGGTGCGTAAAACCCATTAATTTTGCGAGTTTCTCTACTCATACTCAAATATTTGTCACAGCTTTGTGCGCATCGACCTGAGGTTCAAGTATAGAATTTGGCAGCTGCATATGGAAAAAGCAAACAGGAACATTTGACAATCTATTGGCTCAGATAAGTGTAACTGACTTCTCCAACAACTATGGTGCTCACATGTTGGATGGCAAACAGGGTATCTATGTTGGGTACCTAATGTCTCAGAAAAAATTGTCTGGCCATTTATTTTATCTTCAATCGTAATTTCTGGCCACATAACATGTTAGTGGTATGTGTCACATGCTATGCACCACATGATAATTCTAACGGTATATGTTACATGATATGTAGTGGTATGTACCACATGATAATTCTAACGGTATATGTAACATGATATGTAGTGGTATGTACCACATGATAATTCTAACGGTATATGTAACATGATATGTAGTTGTATGTACCTCATGATAATTCTAACGGTATATGTTACATGATATGTAGTTGTGTGTACCTCATGATAATTCTAACGGTATATGTTACATGATATGTAGTGGTATGTGCCACATGATAATTCTAACAGTATATGTAACAAGATATGTAGTGGTATGTACCACATGATAATTCTAACAGTATATGTAACATGATATGTAGTGGTATGTACCACATGATAATTCTAACAGTATATGTAACATGATATGTAGTGGTATGTACCTCATGATAATTCTAACGGTATATGTAACATGCTTTGTAATGGTATGTACCACACAATATGCTAGAGGCATGCACCATAATGATAATTATGCTAATGGTATGTATTGCATGTACAAATTGTGTATTATTAAGCTGCAGACCTTTTGTACCCCGTGCTGGTAGTTTCATAGCATGAAATACGATATCTACAATTTAGATGCTTTTTCAAACCGATGGCAGTCAGCTGGATTTTTAAATTACTTTACTTGCATAAACAATAATTCAATTCAAGACAATATATTCGCTTGTATACTTGTTATGGTTTAGTAACCAAAAGTTCAGTAGTTTTAAGGCGATAAATATTATCAGTTTTACATCTTTATTAACATTAACTTCGTTAAGTTCTCTTTTTTACTAGAGTTTGTTGTCGCACCAACTGCCAGGGTCATTTGGTGACTTTCTGCCATTAACAGTGGAGGAAAACCCCGGCCTTATGGCTGAGTAGAACCACCGACCGTCCAGAAGCTAGATGGACAGTTTACTCGAATGTGAAATTTTATCTCGTCTAGGATTCGAACTCACCGCCGTGAGGGGTTAGTGATTACTAGTTGTTTTCTACAAAGTGTCAATTTCTTGTCTAAGATATTTTATTTCAAACGAAGAGAATATTAAATGTGTAAATACAACAAGTGCACAATACAACGAACACTGAAACTTAATAACGTTACTATGTTTATTTACTCAGCCGTAAATATGAATATAAAACTGTTTAAGACATCAATATGAATATAGGAAGTGTTGCATTTAAATACGGAAATCGAAACTTTAGGTATATTTTCAAACCGTGGATTTTCATTGGATAACATTTATACATTTTCCCGTCACGTGGACAGTTAATTTCCCTATTTCTTTTGTATGAAGTATTTTGATTGGCTTTCATAAATGTAATATATCGAATACAAAATGATCTCTGTCATATTTTATCGCGAATAATACGAATAGATAATTATATTCATTTAAACTTTCCTCGAAAGTCTTCTCAGTTGAGTTTTTTTTTAAATATTTATTTCCGCTTTATACCGTTTTGGATTGAATTTTTGAATTTTGTTTGTAACTGTACAATACGAAACTTGTTTTAGGTCCCACTAAGTCTAATCTACATTTTTCTAAATAGTAACAAGTTGACTAATTACAACCACAAAGATTACTTCAGTATAGGTAAATAAAAACTTAACCACCTCCATGGTTTATTGTCTCTGCGTACAAACTTTAGCATACACGCAATGTCTTTTGTTTGCAGTGTATTAGATAAGCCCACATTGTAATTGGAGGTATTCTTTTTTTCTTTGAGAGATGCGTGTGCAATAACCATGCTAATATTAGATTAATTACCTCACACAAGGAACGCATCACTAACCTGAAAGCGACCTTGACTTACAGCCAGTGATTTCCTTTTCCGTTCCGGTATTCACACTTGGTTGAGTGGTTGATTGAAAATGCACAAAAATCCCACTACTTTCAGAGTTTTTATCTATCTCTTCACGTTTAACAATATACCACACAATATTTATAAATCAATATAGATTTATTACAGTGTTGACTATTTTGATTATGTATTACATTGTTATCTATTTTGATTACGTACAAATTGATACGTAACGATGATAAGATTGTGTGTGTGTTTTTTTTGTTTTTATGTGACTTATTGTCACTGGGGTTTAACGCCGTTTTTAACAAAATTTCAGTCCTATATGTCGACCTGTTCACCTAACCATTTTTATGGGCTGTTTACTAATCATTACTAATTTACCCTTACACAAGGAGTCGGCAACTTCTCCACATATGGAAGAAAATCGACAGTTTTGTCATATTTTCATAGAAGGGTATGTATGACCTTCCGCAACTAGGATTCAAACTCGGATCGACGGGTTGCAAGTCCAGCGCACTAACCACTGGACCGCGGTCGCGACCTTAAGTCATAAAACTGCACAACTTTAAACAGTCAGTAGTTTACCTTCATGTGATGCTTAGATTGAAATGAAAATTGTAAAAGATAATGTATACATATTTTCATCATTTATCCTTAATTTTACATTAACATCAAATTATTGATTTTTAAGCACCATTACGCATTTGAAGATGAATAGAACTACAAAATGTTTCGCAATAAGTTCTTTTCGTTTAAAGATAAATCTAAATTCTTAATATAAAAAAAATAGAAAATAATCAAGTACATAACCTACAATTGAAATTTCACAAAATTAAGCAATGTTTCATGTGAATGGGGTATCATTCAGCATGTGTTGATGGACCATAAGACTGAATGATAAATAAACTAGACTTATCACGGAATTGTGATTAAATACCCCTACAAATTGTGGATAGACTGCACGACCGACCAACCACCCGACCAACTGACCCACCCACCCAAGGTGATTCCAGTATACTCCCGCAATATGAACTATTTTATACCCCCGCAAACTAAGTTGTTTATGCCCCCCGAAAACTTCGTTTGCTGGAGTACAAAAAATTTCATATTGCGGGGGTATAATAAAATACTACACTTGTTTGCGTCTTCGCTAAGTTAAAGACGTTTATGATATAACCCTCTCTATTTGTTCAGCCTTAGTTAGATTATATGATGTGTGATCGCTTTAAATAAACACAGAAGTATAAGGGGAATTCCCTCAGGTTTTGACGACTATAAAATAATTATAATTCATGAGTGTGAATTCCCCAAATATAACCACTCGTGTTTTTTGTGTGCTATGATACGATTATAAAAGTGTGCGCTTGGGGATAGCTACTTTTTAATCAAGCTGTGTCGCAAGAAAGCATTACCAAAGAACCGTTTATGGATATTATACAAATTTTGCAAAATTGAAGGTAATAAAAAATCTTTATAAACGAATCTTAAAAAAGTATTCGAGAAAGTTTCATTACTTTTTTCGTTCCGATGACTTAGTTGCTTTTAATTTAAAAATACAATTTCAGAAATTGAAGTTAATATTAATTCTAAATCAGCTACAAATACTTTTTACCCGCTTTCAGCATTTTTTTTCGAAACAAATAGACAAAAGACTCTTTGAGTTCAAAAGGAAACAACGTGCAGACTTGTATATTCAATGTTTGGCAAATTCATGTGAAAGCGACTGATTTTGTATAACTTAGACAATATTGTGAAAACTACATACGTATAAAATGGACTTGCTTAAATGCTCAATATTTCATTTCATGCGATCTTACGTTTGTTAGTATTTTTATATTTCAGATTTAATGCATATCCTGTCATAGGTACGAGAATGTCTGTCATATTACCTCTGCCTCATAGTACTACATTGACGACTACCGCGTCATGTCTGTCTAGTGCTTTATTGACTAATGAAGCATGGTACGACAATGAGTCCGGCTTCTGTGAGTCTGGAGTACAGCTAGCTTCTGAGAACGACAATATGTGCGGAATCAATCTTCTGGACTCTTGTGAAGTTGCAACAACTTTAGCTCGAATTGAAGACAGTGCTACTGACGATTCTGATTGGTCAGATGACAGAGCCTCGTCTGATGACTCTGAACAAAATTATCACATCATGAACTCAGCTCCATACAGTTATATAAATGAAATTAATAATGGTACGTAGCAGGGTTACTTTAAGTTTACATTTCTATAAAAGATCAGATACATGTATATTGAATTCAAAGTCGGAAGACACTGCGAGTTAATTTCTTTATATAATGTACAGAAAAATAGCAAACATTGAACCGTCATGATCTATTAGTTCATTTCTGACCGTTTTTTTCTCTCGCGTCTGAGTAGGTTATGTTAATAAAGATGATCGGTGTGCTAGATGAGGGAGGAACATCGTCTTGGTCCATTGTCTTAAGGCTTATCACGAACGCGCTGTGTAAAATATACTTTTGACTAAATATATCGGAGCGTTATGCTCTAAGAATGGCAAATAACTATTCAGCAACTACTTTGCATTTAATTCATTTGACACAAAAGTTTGTAAATGAACCCTTCGGGCACTCGAACCTATAAAAACAATCGCAAAGGTTCTCCTACACGGAATATTTCCTTAAAAGATCAATATTGTTACTAACTTATCAATGAGTACGTTTAATATATCCAATTTCTTGTTGTAATAGCTAATAGTTTTACACAAAAGAAGCAAGTTTTAAATTTTCATCCAATTTTTTGTTTCACTGAATCTCGTTTGAATGCCGCAGAAAACCAATACGCTCACTTTTGATATTAAATCTAAAATACAGTACGATTAGCTTATTTATACTCATATTTAGATTATTGAATGTGAAAACATTATCATGGATGAATGTCTTTGTCTGTATTCCCACGATGTTTTGACTTTTATTACATTCATAAATTATATAAAAAGATAAATAAATAAAGCAGCTATTCTGTTTGGGTTATTGTATAGATATATGACCCGAAACACTGTTTATATATCTGCCTCGACAACAAACTTGAATACCTTCGACGGGGATTCAGATGAATGTTGTGATAAAATAAATAAACATAGTCGGCTTTTCTTGGATTTTTTTTGCTTTTTATTTTTCTATTTTATACATATTTGTACAATATTGCAGGGAACGATCGGTATTACCTCGGTCAAGGTATAACTAATGACGCACCTCCATCGTCAACCTCCACATTTTCATCTGAAACAGAATCTGTTCTTCCACGAAAACGAACATCAAGTTTGAATTGGTCGGATTCCGAAGACAGCTGTAAGTATTTCATTATTATCATCATCATCGTCACCATCATTACCATCATCGTCTTCGATATTATCATCCCCATCTTCATTATCGTCATTGTCATCATCAACTTCGTCATCGTCATGATCATTCATTTTCGGTTACCTTTACAAAAAATAATGAAGTCAAGGTTCCCAGTATATTGTTTACATCAATATTTTCTTTTTTCACAGTTGAAGTAGAAATGGACGCAAGTAAAGTGCCTGTCCATATCCGAACTCTGAACTTATCAATAGAGGACGATTCCTGTGGTAAGCTCAAAAAAGTGAACTTTTGTTAACATTTGAACGCAAAATTATTTGTCTTATTCCTTCAATCCTCTTAGGATCATTTTACGAAAAAAAGCCATGTTAATACATTACAACAACTGCTTATTTTCTTGACATCGTTAACACAATCATACCACTATGACCGAATGAAAAAAATTGCATGATCTTATTTTCAAAATCAGTATAAATGCATGTCGAATAGTTTTGTTTATATTTTATTTGTAATCTGCATACTTATCTTTTTTTTCAGACACAAACTTTTACAACAAGAACGCACTGCAAAAATCAAACGTCTCAAGTACCACGGGTCATCGAAAGTCAGATCTTATAAAATGTAAAAAATCTAAAAGTCCACGTGGACGGCCTCCAACCTTTTATAAGTCTGGATACAGAGAGAAGCACGAATCTTCCAATATCAAGCAGGGCAGAAATCGAGGTAATGGTTTCATCTCAGTAGCTAAAAGTGTACATTCTCTCTTAGTGTTATTTAACAATTATCATCGTTCTTACTCGCGCTTTGATACCATGTAATACTGCTTACCGTGTCTTTAAAGCGATCATCATAGTTTGGTGCCACTGTGGGGTCAATGTTATCATGAATTCAGCAGTGAATTGCATGTATATGTGTTATGGTGATGGAAAATCTAAATCATATAATTTACTCAGTAGTTCACGTTATTGAAACATTAATCAACATTATTAGTTGAGTACAGTATTTTTATAACGTGTCTCTATTATCATTGCATTTATTTTCATTTTTATTTTTGAAGATCCAAAGAATATATTACTATGGAAATTTATTCTGGATGAATTAAGGACCCCGGACTGTACGCACATTCAATGGGAAGATGAGCGTCTCGGAACATTCAAATTTGTTGATACTGTGGAATGTAGTAGACGCTGGGGACAAATGAAAAACAAAAACTGCAACACGATGACGTTCGAGAAGCTCAGCAGGAGTATCAGGTAGGTAGTTGGCTTTGTCACCTTAAATCAGATAAGTTTCTAAATTTAGATAATTGATTTGCGATCTGTTGATTGATTTATTCATTTCTACTTCGATTCTGGGTCAGTTTATCGCAAATTGAAATAATCACAGTCAAATTAAAATGTATAATTTTTGTAACTCTCTAGTCTTGTCGTAGGGAGAAGATAAAATTCGTTAGAATCTAACCTCTGGCAGAATTTAAACCCATGTCATCCATTATGTGTTGAAAGACCGCATTACATAGAAATTTTTGAAGAACGTGAAAGTGGAATTATAATTTATCACATTTTATGAATTTGATGTTGGATGTAGTAATTTAAAAGCATCTCTACATAAGTCACATATACACGTTTAGTTTTGTTAGAAATACACATGTATACAGTTGTTCTTTTTTCCTTTTTAGACACTACTATAAAGATGGTTTAATGAGAAGAAATGGATTGCGGCTTGTGTATAAAATAAATTGGGACAAAGTACCAGATGAATACTGTCCGCGGTGAACAAATTCATCCAGGTTTTGGTATTGATTCCATGTAAAGTGTGACAGTGCTTCGCTCAAATGTTCCCTCTGGCTTCTGCTCTGCACAAAACATTTTAAATGTGTTTAACAAACATGGTATTTAGCTACAACGTGTTCATAGCATTAAATGCACTAACATTTTTTAATTGACAAACGTTTTCATTCATGATCGTTTTTTATTTATGTTTTGATATATATATTATATATATATACATATATATGTTTACATTTTGTACATTTTTTACAAATGCATTTTAGTAAAATATATTGCCTTTATATGTACAAAATTTGTAGTTCAGTTTTGATGCGCTATGTAGTTATACATACCACTGTGCGTAATGAGAACCATTGACATGAATTTAGTTACAAAGCATTCAAAATGACCCAATGACAAACATCATTGTGTCTTACAGCAGACCCGTGTAATTTGTCGAGAAGTAATAATATTAAGGCGCTCTTGCTGCAAGGAGAAGAAAAGATAAAACTAAATAATGCTAGTTTACTCTAAAATCAGCTGCGTTCAGCTTAGCTGATAGGTATGGAGCAAAGTTGAATTTAGTCAAATATTTATAAAATTCAAGCCTCGGAGAAGAAGTGGAGTTTCTTGTATCAGTAACCGAAGGGTCAATGTTTCATTCACACAGCAAGACCGACCGAATTCGTGATTCATATTATTATCTCAGCCATTCAGATAAACCATTAAACCACGTGTAACAAAAGTTAACTCGATTCTTAATAATATCAAAATGTTCAGTAAACTTAACGACGAGATCAGATTGTGGAAATCCCCACTTAGTGTAAGTTGGTGGGACATGTTCTATAAATAAATTTATCTCTATGGTAAAAACCCGTAAGCGTCATTAAACTTTACAACCGCACACTCAATCTGATCTATTTTGAGTATTTTCGAGGATTGGTATAGAAATAAGTGGACTTTCCTTATTGTCGATATGAATAAGCAAATAAAATTCAGTGAGCAGTAAATACAGACATTAAACACATGTACAATCATTAGAAAAAGAAAGCATATGTTTGATTCTAATAGGAAACTATCGCACCTTACTGCGTAATTATGTCTCATTAATTTACTCATATAATTATGTATTTCGCACAAAAACTCAAATTTTAAAAAACGCAAGGAATTGGAGTCAACAGCACATGTACAACCATTTTAATTATTGTTAGATATTCGTTAACATTTTCTTCGTTGACATACAAAAAGAATCCAATACAGCCATGGGAGTGATCATCGAAATCTTCTAATTTGCCAAACCACGTTTATTGTCAAATTTATCCATATGTAAATGAGATATTAGCAAAAAATAGCTTCTAAATGCGTTTCAGGAATGAATCACTCGGGTTAACAATAGATTAACTGAATCAATAATATATTTTCATTTAAAATCTTGCATATAAATTGTCACACATAAATTCTTTATATTTATTCTCGCATATTAATTCTCACACATTAATTCTCATGTATTCATTATCATACATAAAATATCATGTATGAGTTATCATTACAGTCAGTTAAAAAGTTTTAACGGTTAGTTAGCAAAAAACAAACAACCTATGAATTTTGAACAACAAAACTAAGGTTGAAATGTTTAAATATCTATAAATCTTATTAGCCACAAGGAACGAGTAAATATTAGAACTATCTAAATGTTCGCATCTTTACATGCCAAACCAACGATATAGTAATTGAATTGAATGCTTTGTTATACGTTTGATGGATAATCTTACGTAGCAATTATTAATATATGTATATTGATTTGTTATGTACTATGCACTATGTACAAGTCATTGATAAAGTACTGTAGCGGTCTTTTTTGTTTAGAAGTTACGTCTATAAAATTGTATGCGGGAAGATTCCTTTCAAATTTTGAGATCTAGATTGTTGTTTCAAAGCGTTATACGAGAACTTTATGGTAACTTTTGTGAGAACTTTTGATGAAAACTCAATGAGCAGCAAAAAGTGTGAAAAGAAGAAAAAAATACAAATGATATTAATTTTGAATTACATGTAATTACTTCAACCACCTATGTATTCATTTTGAAGTAAGGCTCAGGTCACGTTACTGCAAAGATTCATCCTATTTTGAGAAAATCGCTCTTGAAATTTTGAACTGCAATAACTTTAGGCGAGTTACGGTTTTTTAGAATTGGGATTAACCCTATTTAGGATATATCTACAAGCAGGCAAGTATGATCATTGTAAAAAGCTCGTCGAGACGAAAAACGGTACTTAAATCTCAATATTACCAAAAACTGAGTTACGGGATTGTAGAAATAAACCGACGACTTATGTCGCGATGAATAACAGTATTTCGAACAAGTGATGTACGTTTATATCCGATATCAGTGAAGACGGTTTTCCAAAGCAGGATTATTTGACCTGATTACCTTCGATAAAATTATTGATATAAACACGAGAACTTAAGTTTTCAAACAAATACAATGTACCACAAACTTTGATGTAACTAGCACGTGGTTTGTCCGTCGCGAAGATTCCTCAAGATAACTGTGTTAGTGTATTATTCTGTGGTATTTAAATGAACAAGAAGCAATTAAAGGGAGACAAATGCTGCGACAAAAATCATCACTTATATAGTTCGCTTCAATTGTCGCTCTTTGCAAATGTCTTAATTACATTTGATAAGTAATCGGAAGTGTTTCCAGTCGCAGAATATTGCATAAAACAAACAGTAAACGGAGAACAAGGTTAGTGCTGGTACAGTATCCTGGAAAACGGGTTAAAGGTTGTAAATGCCCGCAGGTATAAAATTGAAATACTTTTGAAAACTGACATAAAACAAGCAGTTTATTTCAATGGACTGTCGTGGAAAATATTTGATTTGACAATGCCATTTCAAAAACAAACTTGAAACATTTACACATTCATTCCCTTCATTGTGATAACATTTTAAATCATAACTAGAAGATTAAAGTAGCACACATTCACTTCACTTGTGGATTACATGGTATTTAGTTATTAGCGGTTTTCAAACTGTTATCCTTCATAACATTACAATACAAAAAAAACATCAATTTTACAGATAAAATGAAAGAAAAAATACATACATATTAGCAAAACATTGCTTATTATAATAGCAAATATATCAGTATAACATCTAAGTTGCATATATGAAAGGTTGATTCTGGAATAAAACCATGGTAGAAAAATACAATGTTTCAGGTCTTTGTGGATTGAAGAGAACACCACTTTAATTAACCTGTACTGAAATGAAAACGCGTAGGGTAATAGAAGAATGTACACTAACAAGTGCTTCCAGGTTGTAATTAGATTGTTAATATGTTTGTCCTGATCACTTTTCAAATCACCTCACACAATATATGCGAACATGCATGTCTTTAACCCTCATTAGGTTATATGTGAGTACTCTTCGTCATCATGTAGCGTTTTATCATTCGTTTTAGAGTTGTAACTGATATGATCATACGGATCATCAAGCATTTGTTCATCTTGATCTTCTCCACTTTCTGCACTTCTACATTTTGCAAACGTATCATACTCGTTCCCTTCTCCTTTTTCAGCGCGTGATGTTCCAACATTCTTAACAAGCGCTGTCGACAACGTGTCATAACTGCTTTCTTCACTCGTAACCTCAGATTCAATGACATTTTCTGGTGATAATCCTTTTATCACACTTGCATCCACAGTATTTTCATACAGTGGAGACGAAGAGTATTCGGTCAGTGTAGTAGCTTCATCTGTGTCTTCGTTTACCAAGTTATCAGTATCTTTAAGTTTGTTGATTGATGGATCGTCTTCTCCAGAAGTTGCATAGTCCGCGTTAGCTGCATGGTTCAGCGGATTATAATTATTTTCTGCAGGAATGTCTCTAGATACTCTGGTTAATGCATATTCATGGTTGTTTACTCCAGTTTCAATGCACTCGTGATACAAACTCTTGGTCATCTCCATCGTCTTTTTGCTGTCTTCGTTTTCGCCTAATTTATCAAAACAATGTTATTTGAATTATCAATAAAAAATTGATGAAACATTTAGGGAAATAAATTGTCATCCATTCAACTGCATAAAGACTTAATACATTTTATGACTATAAATTGTCGATCATAAAATTCATACCAGTGCGTATAGATGTATAAAATGTGTTATAGAGGATTTTCAAGTGGACTAGATGCTCGAACAATGCATGGAATGAGAATTTTTTATGACTAACCTGAAAATGAAGACAACAATTCCAGCTACAGTTATAACAATAACAACTACGACTGGTGTTATAATGTACACGATGGGCGTTTGTTTCCTAGCTGCAAGTAAACAAAAACTAAATCATGACACTGATGATAATAATGATTTAGATTTTTTCTGTAATAATTTGTGTAGGTATATAAGAGGTAAATCAAACGAGAAATAAACAGAACATAGAAAATCTGTAATTAATCTATGTTTGATTATTTGTCCAATGAGATGTTTAGAATGTTTTCAAACTTTTAATCATATTTTTTACTAATAATGTACGGTTGTAATTTTGATAATGGAAATTAAGCAAGTCAACACTTACTAGAAACCGCCGCTGGCGTAGATGACGTTCTTGTTGCGGCTTCTACTGTAGTCGTCGTGAGTGATTCATTACACGTATGTCCACTCCAGCTTTCTGAACACACGCAGGTATAATTCCCATGTATTCCATTTTTACAGGTGGCACCATTCTCACAAGGACTTGACTCGCAACCTTTTGTGACATGATATAAAAGTGTTATAAAAAATTGCACACCATCCACGTTTTCGTGACTCACAGGTATGGGTGAACCTCGAAACAATCACATGCTTATCAATAAAACGAACCAACAATTACTAAATTTAATATAACATGTACCATGCGTGTGCGTCTTGTTTATAAATACATTACATTGGTAAGGTCTTTCTGCATTATCGTTATCTTTATGTATAATCGTATCGAACAGATGTCAAAAACTTTAGCTGATATAGCGAGCTTCCTGGTAGAAATTAGAAATCAGCGATGAGTATTCCACATTGACATAAAATCTTATGAAAGACAGGTCAGAGTTGAAGACTCGATGCCAAACATATTCAGACAAATGTTCACGGAAATGCATTTTCAGACGTCTTGTTACATGAAAGCATGTGTATCCTAGTCACGGAGAAACATGCCACTCTTCTCTTGCGCTTTACCGGCGAAGTAAATAGAGATATTTCTACTTATACTCGTATGAACTGTTGTATTGAATTTTATGATAACTAACCATATAAACAATCTGTGCTAGTTATGTTGTCTATTAAAACATTCCCGTCTGTACCAGATGTTACGTTTGCAGTAAACTTAATCTATAAATTCAAAAAAAAACGTATTAAACACTATGAACATATTTTCCAATGCATTTTTTGAATTTTAGAGTTCTAGATTCTACGATAACATAAATACTATTGCAGAAACAAACAGAAGAAAATCATCACATATTTTGTTTTCGTATCTAAAATAAATTAATATATTTTAGGGCATTAATCCCATGTTAAAGGTAAAATGAAACAATCCGTGCTGCTATACAAACCCTGTACTCAGAACTAACAGTATGGTTTATATCGATGTATTCCTGGTGCAATATTTTGTCATAGGTGTTGTTTATTGACAAAATCAGGTTGTCTTTGTCCTGGTATCGCTGTAGGTAGACATTCAAAACATTAACCATGGTTCCAAACAAGTACACTTGAAATGTGAAGCATTTCGGCACTGACTTCTGCCAAGAACTTAATATCGTCGCAATACCAGTGTCACTGTCTCCTCTTTTATGAACATTTAGGTAGTAATCTAATTAAAAGCACATTTTTGTTATTCAAACCTTCCATATCAATCGTTGAAACAATAACACATGAATACATTTGTATCATATTTTAAAGGTTTGTTTTATTCAACGATTAACATTGTACAAGCGTCAACATATTAATATCTTTTACACAAGTGTTTTTCTGATTAATAAAAGCTGCTATTCTGATTAAAAGACGACATTAGCGATTGTTTACATAAATGACAATTTTAAATTAACAATAATGGTAGTAAGTTCTATTTTCACCTTGGTCTGATGAGACATACGTAAAATTCAAGGATGTATAGTCATATCGTTTTCTCGTCCATTTAACTTTTTTAGACGTTGATGTTGCTTTCCAAGCACAAAAACCATTGTTGAAAGTACAATCTGTAGAAAAGTATATACAGTAGTAACCATCAGTTTGTGAAATGTATTAGCGTGACACTGAGCGTATTAATATACTCATATGACATAATACTCTTTGCATGACGTAATGATATGCAGCATTCATACAAAGGTCCCTATTCTACACGTTTTGGTACGAGGAAACAATTGGACTAATTCTTAATGTATGTCGTTGAGATCATTTCGATGATCTTAGAATAACAGTGTGAACTTTTCGTGATTGAATTGAGAATGATTTTTGTCAACAATACGTATGTTATGCAGATAGGACAGACTATCTAACGTGTTCACAGGCAGTTTGTTTGTATGTCACTTATTGTCACTTTGGATTAACGCCGTTTTTCAACAATTTTTCAGTTATATACGGCGACCGGTTCACCTAATCAGTTTTCCTGGACTGTATACTAACCAGTACTAACTTACCCTTCCACAAGGAGCCGACAACTTCTCCACACATGGAGGAAAATTGACATTTTTGTCAAATTTTTATAGAAGGGTATGACCTGCCGAGACCAGGATCCGAACCAGGATCTTCAGGCTACAAATCCAGCGCACTAACTACTAGACCACGGCTGCGGCCTGCAAAAGCAGTAGTAATGAATCTGTGATGGAACAATTGCAAAAATTCTACTTGAAACTTAAATCATCTAAATTTAACCTAAATTTACCAATAAATGAAAAAAATGCCTCTGAATATATAATCCCATTTAACTGATGTATATGCGAATGTATCGTTTGTAATTTGTAATAACAGGTCTTGTATAATATATTTTATTTTAATTCACCTCGACCGTCTTCAAAATATCAACAATGAAATCATAGTAACGACGCCAATTTCCTCAACTTCAACTAATTAAAGGGTAATATTATGCAAACCTTGTTATTACAAATTATAAATTTCCCGCAGTGTGGAACTTCTTTCAACACTATCTTATTCGAATATATATATATGTCATGAAAGTGAGTGTGACGCTTCGTTCGTTGGATTACTCACAACTTTCACCAAACGCACAATTACAACACAATAAGGACAAATGATGTTTTCAATAAAAGTTTGCTGCTGTTTAAGGTGTACGAGTATATTTTGTCACAAAATAAGACCAATAACAAGCGACTAGCCTAATATGTTCTTGAAAATTCGGATCAGAAACGTTAAAGGTTCGATCCGAATTGTCGTGGTAAACTAAGATGCAGCCACAGCGAAACGGGACAATTATATATACCCATTACACGCAAAATCAGCATTTTCATTTTCAAATCAGAATTTTTAATCGTACACCGCCATGCCCAAATAAACAATATTCAACAAATCAGAAATCACGTAACATTTGTAATAGCGATGGTGGTGTACGACTAAAGAACTTTCATTTAAAAATAAAAATATTCATTTTGCGAATACTTTTGAAAGGCGT
Source organism: Lutraria rhynchaena (assembly GCA_008271625.1). NCBI lineage: Eukaryota > Metazoa > Mollusca > Bivalvia > Venerida > Mactridae > Lutraria > Lutraria rhynchaena. Next base: position 650,263 of record VIBL01000179.1, read on the forward strand.
GTTCGGCAACACCTCTTTTTCATTCAAAGTATGCAATTATTATTCTCTGTCATTGTGTAATCAACATGCGGAATGGACACGACAGTTTTACTATTTACTATGAGTAGCTATAATAACATATTTTTTAGATAATAAAAAGCTACTTTTGATATATAGACACAATCAATATTACTTTGATTTGAATATATACGTACCTAAAGGGCAACGTCCTGTCGAGATCGAAACATCATCTATCCCAATAAGCCCAAAGTCACTTCTAGAATTAAATTTGGCTTCAATTACTATCTGCAAATATTCAAAATGCAGGATCATTTCCTTTCTCTCAATTAGCATTAGTAAAAGAATTACTCATATATATTTGTAAATCTTTTTGTATCGTAGCATGTCTTTACTTAATGTCATTAACACCACAGACCAGCAGCATCGTGACATGTAATGTAATGTCAACATGAATATATTAATCGAACTGCATAAACACTATTTAGTTAGACAGATCTCCATTAGTCATTACAAACCTGAAAATCCTGCCGAGATGACACTAGAACTTTAACTTCCTTCCAACGTTGACCCTGTGAACCGTAGGTCGAAGATATTGTAATGGTTTTGTTTGTTCGATAAACCTTAATGGCATTAGCTTTAGGTCCTACCATGAAGTACCAAAATGACAAACAATATTGGCCTTCCTTCAGCCTTTCACTTTTAAGTTGGATAGTTCCGTTAGTGGAAGCATTTACATACACGAAAGAACCATCTGTAATTACACAAAAATATCATTATTACATATGCACCTGAAACAAATGATTAAACTGGAAGATTATGTATGTTGAAGGCTTGTCGTACTGTGGCGTGCTTGTGTCACAATTTACATCAAGCCACAACTCGTCAGGCTTTGTACAGGACTCTTGCCAACGACTTTGTATGCCGAAGAGAATGTCTTTGCTCGTTTTCAGTGATCGACAGCGGCGAAGATTACAAACGATTTGTCGCGGTTTTTTTTATCGAACACATATCAAAAACATGTTAAATGTTTGTCGCCGAAGCTAGACCATGTGTTGTAAACTAATGTTCACATGTTACAAGTTAGGAACGAGTTTCTGAGACATTAATACGATAACTGCTCGAGATGTTTTCAACAAACAACGACTTTGCATGATTTCTTTTCGATTGCGTACGAATTCTAATTAACATGTCATCGTTATTTTGAGCTAATATCGGTGAAATTTGGTGATCTTAACATACAGTGGTGCATTTTTGTCGATCAGCTTTATTTCATAATGCTGACCAATGCTTCTTTGAAGCCATAAGATTTTATTTATAAGACATTGTCTGTTCAATTACAGTATGCCTATTAACATTGAACTTGTCGCATTAAAACATCAACTAAAGCTGCAGATTTCATTTTACTTTAACTTTTATTCAAGAAAAGTGTTCTGCTACTTTAAACGCCCTAAGACTTATCAGGTGTGGTTTAAACAAAGATACTGTGTAAACCAATGGGATAACCAACAAGATGTAATAAAAAGCAATTGGACTTCGCTGCCTAATCATTATTTAGGACTTACACACATGCAGAATCCCCAAACGTGTGGACTAAATAGAGAACACCAAGATATAGTTAAATAGGGTTAAATTACAAACAGGACGCTAGAAACATGGATCAATATCTCGTACCCGCGTTTTGAGTGACCTATGTAATCAAAAGCACACGTTTTTATGTATGCATAGTGATCGAAGACTTACAATCAGAATGATAACTAAGTCAATTTGGCATAATAGGAAAGCAATGAGAACCATTTTACCGTCATACTTGAGAATACGCAGGCTTAAATTGACCAATTTAAACACCAATGATCAAGAGACACATCGTGCGGATGACTATTGGGAAGTTTGGGGACAAAATAAAAGTTGTCTTAACAATGTTAATTCTCGTGATGAGACCTGGGTCCGTCTGTTCGACCCCTAAACCAATGGTCAAAGGAACCAGTTCGTCTTCGACCAACCACGCTCAGTTTATCACAAATTTGTGACCGGAAAGGCTAACAGTGAACCAGCATTTCTATCAAAAAATACCAATATGTCAATACGTTCCAGATGAACAAGGTAAGATTGATATTGGGATTTTCAGAACTCAGCAAACACAAAAGGTGCATAGGTAGATCTATGTTGATTATTTTGTCACACTTCATACGTCCTGTCCTAATGCAGAGAAACTAATCTTGGTCTTAACCATTACGTGTTGGTAATTATTATCTGTATATCAGTCGTAACAAATCAAGTACCCATACATATATTCCATTTATATTATTATATAGTTTGATAACAATTGTATATCATATATGTGATTCATTCTATGTATAAAATAGGTCTAGAAACTGGTCATCATACATAGGTAATTTTATAACTAAGTTTAAGTCGATGTACATTTACTTTATTGCTTCTTTTAGTTATACAAACATGCGGACAAAGCAGTTCAGAGGAAAATTATGATACAGCAAAACTTCACATCGCGACCACCTCAATATTACGACAACCTTGTTTTAACGACCACTTATTTTCGGACCAGCTTTCAATGGTGGTCTCAATATCGAAGTTTTACTGTACAAACTTGTTCTCCACAGTACTGGTGAACTTTACATAATTATTTGAAACAAAAGCAATAATATAAGCAAGAATAGATGGGGATTAACCGGAAGTAGATATAGTTACATACTTCCTGTTGTATGATCTCCAGGTGGTATGATACTATCTTTTGATGCACCAACTTCAAATAGTTTCCATTGAAGCACTTTTGAATTATTTTGTGTCCAGTTACAAAAATCCGTTTCAAATGTGCAGTTGAAACTCAACACGACTGTAAAATAAGAACAAAAATATATGCAATAAACGGTGAAACTATCAATTGTCAGTAGAAGTTTATAAATTGATAACATTTCAATATCTATTTGATAATTTGAATACATCCGAGTCGGATATTGCGCACACATCAATCAAATTAAATATATGGATCGTAACTAAATGAGTCATTCCGTATCACTCAGTGAGTTGATTGCAGCACAGTTTGCTGACGGTTGCTTGTTCGAAACTCTGATAATGTGCATTTATGAACACTTTTAATAAATGTCTTTCAACATACAGTCTTTGTATACAAATACTGTAAACGCTGGTACGTCATTTATTATTTCTTATTACATTTACAGTGCAGCCTCTTCAAAGCGACACCCTTTGGGAAAAGCAAAGTTATGTTGTTGTTGAGAATTTTTTGCTTTAGAGAGGTTAAATTAATAGTTAAATCGTACGGTAGGAAAAATCATGCTGTTGTTGAAAGGAGGTTGTTACTCAAGACAGGACCGCTGTGGAGAGGTTGTACTGTATTTGATGTATAAACCTTACATGTATTAGGAAGTCATACATATTGCATGTTGTAGCGCAGTTTGTTTGTCTTACAATAATTTCCATTATAGGATCCTTTTAGTTTTTTACTGAACGTCTTCCATGCAGAATGTGCTTTGTTATCAGACAACTTTACAATTCTTACATAAAACTCGGTTTTGAGACGAAGCGGGTCATACTTAAGTCAGCGAAAAGGTTTACGTTGTCTTTCTGTATGATGCACGTATTCAAAACAGTTTACACAGTCTTGACGAATATCATACTATTATATAATGTTCTATTCAGTTCGAATGATGACACAAATAATCGTAAACAAACGAATCTATTCATAAATGTTACATTGTATTATTAGAAAAGAAAATCACGCAAATTATGAACATATACTTCATATAAATTCATAAAAGTGTCTGTTCAATGTCTTTCAATCTTTTAATTCACAAATATGCAAATCTGTTCAGAAGAACATCTTATTGATGATACACCATGCTTGATACAAAAACACCCACTTTGTGACAACTTCAATATGAAGACCACCTCATTATAATGTCCACTTTTCTATCCAATTTTCTATATGTCCGACATATTTAAACTCAATAATAAGACCACCTTAATAATCTTTTGATTCTAAAGACGGTCTTTAAGTTTTACTGTATTCTTTTGTCAATGTACTGTAATCGGGATTATGATGAGCTGAACGGAACGGCAAATGAATTTCTTTTCGACATGAAGCATAATATCATTACTGTTTACTTTATAGTTTACTAATCTTACATTAAACGAAAATAATAGATTGCAACATTTAGTTTTTGTTCATTCGTGTAGGATAAATATGTGCGTTCCACTATGACTCGACAGAAAACTGTCTCATCGTACAACAAATTGTACCATAAATAACCAGATAATGTATACTTTGTTATACAGAAAATTTAACGTAAATAAGGTTACCTGGTGAATTCAGCCACGTAAATATCACGAACATTCCAATGTTTATGATACCCATGATGGATCCCTTTTAAAACTTTAAGGTTAAACAATTTGTATTGAGCAAAATTTAGAACAACTTTAACTAGGAAGTTTAAAACGTCGATATTTATATGTGTGTAAAATTGTTTCAATAGATGCAGTATGTATAAAATCTAACGACAGTATAATATGAAATACTAGTCGTGGAAATAATGGAAATAATTACCTTGTGAAGTGGATCAGTTTCATATTATGAAAATATTAGGAAAATGTGTGTGTGCGTGCGTGCTGGTTAACAATACGCTACTTTTTATGCAGAAAACAAAATCACAATAAATCCCTTTTCTAGACACGCTAAAAACTTTCTGGAAATTTTTCACGAAAAACACTAAATGCACGTATCAAGCTATTTTTAAATATCAACATATATCCAGCTGATTAATGAATGTTTGAATAATTATGTGAATTACATAAAAAATACAACTTCAATACAGCGGTTGGGTCTCATTTGTTAGCGTTAAAATTGCGTTACCGCGATCTATCGATATCTAGGGTAAAAATGTATTACTTAAGTTAGACGCAGATTTGCATCCTAATAGAACTTCCTGGGTTACACAAGTAAAGTATTTATTATCTAGATTAAGTTTTAATCACGTTTGGCTTGCTCAAGGTGTAGGAGAAGTCAATATATTCATAAACGTCTTTCTGTAACGCCTTCGAGGCACGAATCTACAAGAATGGCATTCAAGATTAGAAGATTCAACTAGGGCATTATTTTATAGAGAAATTATCGATTTCGATTTTCATTTTTTCCTCAAATACGTAAACAACAAAATTCAGAGTAGCCATGACTCGACTAATTGTCTCATCACATAACTTGCTCATAGAAACTGGCAGATGGCAAAGGCCAAGAGTAGAAGTTGTAAATAGATTATGAAATACATGTTTGCAAATAGAAAACAAGTATCATTTCATTCTTGAATGTATTATGTATAATGCTCTACGTAAACAATATATCAACAGATTTTATTGGCAAAGACCTAACTTGTTCAAGCTAAAATTACTTTTCGATAGCAGAAATGAAAATACCATTAAAAATCTAAGCGTTTAATAAAACAAAATGAAAACAAGCTGAAAAATCCTTAGTACACGCCCAAATACAGGTACGCTTACAAAATGAGTGATCATTTATAGAATGTATATATGTACAGTATAAATGTTTGGCTTTGCCTGTTGTTTATTTTGTTTATGCAGGTGTATACATCTATAGGTATATACATAGATTTATGCGTATGTATATATGTGTATGTGTGTATGTGTGCGTATATTGATATAAGTGAATACATGTAAGTGTAAAGATAGACAGCCCCGATGTTTCGTTGCAAAAAAGGAAAAAAAACAGAATTGCACATTGGCATTTATATTTATACGTATTTAGACACATCAAATCAAATAAAAAATGTATGATATGCACTCATGAAATTCACCTTCTCTCTAGAGCAACCTGGCTTAAAACGAAACGTTGGAGCTCTCTCTCTCTCTCTCTCTCTCTCTCTCTCTCTCTCTCTCTCTCTCATTCGCTGTTGTCATGTTTTGTTACTAGTCGTGAATTGATGTGTATATTTCACTTGGGTTTATGGCCTATTGATAAAACAAAAATAGAAAAAATAAACTTATTACGTATACAGAAAGACAAAAGACAAAGGTACACAACGTGATAGGACACGTAATATGGAACAAGGTAGGACAATTCGCTGCTCATAATCTGTACGTCATGAACAGACATTTGACAATTCAGATTTTAAAATCACACTCTCTACCTTTAAAATTAGAACAACAAAAAAAATCGATACATTGTATCGAATAAAATGTGCAAGTTCTCCGCGATTTACATCTAATGTCATTTATCGTCCATCACAGATTTAAGTGCCAGCAACTTTTAGAATCTGGATGAATTGATAGTATTGTAATAACATGTACAATATCATGGTCGCGAAAATTGGTGACATTTCGTTTTACTTACAGTACACGTTTTAGTACGCGACAGTAACTTACCTGTATTATCTAAATGTTCATTTGAGTCTATTTGATGAATCTATATTATGTAATAAGCCAGGATTTTAACACTACCGACTCCTCACGTAGGAGAACTGTCGCGGAAAAATAAACCTTCCCCCATACTATCAGTTGAATGTATAATAGTAAATATTAATTACTATTTATGTATTTCTTAATATTCTATGCTATATAGATGACACAACAGCGTGTATTTCTTTGATTTGTATTTGGACTATTTGTTTAGTCTGCGGAAGCACACTATAGTTGACTACATGTACTACGTCCGATTTTGATTGGTTATGCATGTCATGTGATTTGAAAGCTTGGCGGCGCGTATGTTTAAAGAAGATTGTTTTTCGCGCCCTCGAGGTAGTTCGTTCCTGGTACTCAGACCCTTGCACTGTATTTGATCCGTCATTGGATCCGTCGTTGAATCCGTCATTGAATCCGTCAAACGGACATCCATGTAAGGATATTTTTGTTAGATAAATTGATTAAATATAACAATAATCAATTATATATTGTTGATGTACATGCATGATTTTTATCATATACCTTAACTTCCCGTTACAGTATTATTGTCTTATCCGGATATCTGCCTTGGTGATGTGACTGTCGTGCATATATTCTGCGAGCGAATGGATCATCGAGAAATTCGAAACATAGCCGTCATACACTGTATTACTTAGACGTTAGTTATAATCTGTTATGTGTGGTGACGAGTGCCGCTGTTCAACGGCTAGCATTATTCTCAGATTTGATTGAATAGTATTAATGATAAACGTTTTTTAAACATTAATCAAAGATCTGATTTTCCACAGGATCTTTTTAAGAGACATAATGATCTTACGGGTGCAAATTTTGATAAATAAAAGTCCATGAATTAGTTATAGTAGTGAATGATTGATTGAGACGGATTCAATCAATGAAAGGAATTTACATGTAAGTGTTTTGTCTTAGTAAATTACATGCATGCGTATAAAGTTGCTTTCTAGCGCTTTAGAGAATGAGTTTACAGTTTGTAGACTGTATATATCATACATTATTTGATACAAGGAGCTATGTAACATAATTACTTGCTGTGTTTGTTATTCAATCTTATTATTTACTTCGTGCGAACGCTTCTGTCAGTTTAATGGCACGGTAAATGAGTGTATCAATTTGTTAAATGTTTTATTAGTATTTTTGAAAGCCGCTCTGGAGATTAATTTTGTGCGGAAAGGTAAAAAGGTGAGGCAATGGATGTATTGTTCATCGGGCCTAATAATATGTCCAGGTTCATCGGGAAAATTGGGGTCGGATATCCAGAAACAAACATTTTTGTCTGTGTTGCTCATTTCCTGTTCGAAATTCATTCTTCAATTTTAATTGTATGATAATATATAAATTCCATTAATTACACCATAAGGCTGTTCCGCACAACGAGCAGCAAGTTACTTACTTCAATTTATCTGGCGTTCAGTCAAAAACTTTCATTGGATCAAGTGTCCTGAATTGAAATTTTAATAGAACAAATACATCGCTGAGAATGTAAAGCTGTGATGTTGCCTATCCATAGTTGGGTCTTTTTTTGGTTTTAACTGTTGTAATTCAGTGTTGTCACTTTTAAGCTTTTAGTTCATGTTGTTTTATATTTATGCTTGATCGGAAAAAGAGGAGTTCACTCGTTCAAATTAGACAAAATTTGTTTATTTTACTGTCAAATACAAGAATAGCGTAACTCATCATTTATGCATAAATAAGTAAAGTATAGACACACGCATACGCACAGTGAGAATTGTTAGCATAATTGTAATGTACAAAAAACGCCGAATGAGTAAAATTTGTACTATGCAGAAAAATTAATCCCTTTGATATTGTAGTATCTAGTTCCAACATGGTATCACAAGGACGCAAAATGTCGGTGGTTTTAGTCACGTGATTTTTGTTAATGGTCCTGAAAGTCTGGACGTGGATTTCATTGTCGGTGACTGTCAAATTCATTACTTTCGGCGTTGCCTGGTAATCTTTGTTTCCTGTTCATTCAGGTAAAATATGACGAATTAGTGAGTCCTCTTTTTTACAATTTCAAACACATTGATGAGATTCATATCCACACGATTTAAATCAGCAAAACTGTCACTAAAACAATGAACTTTTTTTAACGTTTTCTGGGGCAGAAGTCAATCGAAATAATGCTCGAAAAAATGTTGGTTAGAATTTACCCATACTCAAGTTTTGTACATATGACATACACTATACAGAATGGTATTAATAGATGTAAGAATAAATATCACAGAAATTTTTATCACACATGATGAGAACTTTACAAGACAATCTTTCATTTCACACACAAACCCGTGAGCGCCTCTCCGAAATAGAAAAATCGAAAGTGGATGTGCCTCATAAAACGAAGCTTGCAATCAAAAGTAGATTGGCATCACACAACAAATTATGCAATCACAAGTGGAGAGTCCTCACAAAAAGAAGGATGCAATCAAAGCAGGTAAAAATCATGATATGAAACAAAGCATTAAATGCAAACATTGTTCGGATGAGCATTAATTATTTGATTTCGAACTAATAAATAGGGATACTTCATTATAATGAATGTACCATTAGGATTAGTAATTTTAAAAACACTTATGTCACAAGCGTGGTCCTCAGATGATCCGAGACAGTGAGATGGACATAATATCTTACTTTTTGAGACACTAAATATTTTACATATAGCCATCAGAATCTCTTTGAGTCACCTCAGAAACGGGTATGCCTCTGATGCCAATTTGAAATCCTTTCATTTCTTACTTTTATTAATAGATAGAAAATACTTTCTGAGAATTAATTGATAAAATTCCTGGTTAGCGCGGAGTTACTGATCAGATGGTTGGAGAATCAAATAAAAACAATACAAAATAATCTTTAATAGAAACCTACATGAAATATTCAGCAAGTAGATGTGATGCGTGGCAATATAAAATATCATATAAACGAAAAAGTAACGATGATATGTGAGTAAAAATACGAAACATGACGTTAATGAACATGAATACGAGTATTAATGTACGAGTAGACACAAACATATTTGAATAAGCGTACACTTCAAATTAAATAAAAACCATACTGTGCAACCATTAAAGTTTCATTATAAAAGTATGATGTATCTTGGTTCTAATTGTGTATTATACTCTACAGCTAATTATATAAAGGCAGTGTCTATGTTTTGAAAAAAGACTCATCATATTTTACGAGTATTGAAAAATACTAAAAATCTAACTTTTCAAATATGAACCTCAGTATATAAACTAAACGTTTCATTCTGTTGTTGTCTTTTTGAATAATATTATAAAATTATTGTATAATCTCAATTTCATGGTAAAAAAACAATACTTTCAAAACATTCAGTCGAAATTAAGAAATGTTTTAATTAACTTAATCTGTAAAAACGGGACCAATTTTTTGCATGCTTTATTTAGTTCAAATATTTGAATGAATTAAACAACTTATGGTTTGTTCTGAGTTGAGTGTTGATATTATCCATTTCAAATATAAAATTAGTGTCAATAATTTTAATTTTGTGACTGCTTTCCAAAATTTCTTAATGCTGACATAGTCATCCTGTTCAACATTTCTGCCATTCTAACTTGCAGCAATAATTCCCAGGATGACCATAGCAAATACAAGCAGAACTACTGCCAGTATCACAGTCACCAGGAATGTCAGCTTCTGAAAATATCAAAAAGACTATACATCAGTATAAATACCAGTTAAACAATACAGAGCACGTGACTCAATTTTTTGGTAAAAATTTGAAACCGATATCCAGTTTCAGTGGGTCTCATACCTTGTATAAAATTTTCTATGTTAATTATAATAAAACAAAGTTTGATGACACTTATCTGACGTTATTCTGCCAGTATAGTTGAAACGAATTTGATTTAAGTACAAAATTGTGATATCTTAACAACAAAAATACGTAGAGAATGTAATTCATATTTTAGATTGGGGATTGTTCCTAAGTTCTAGAACCTGTAGACCTGATGAAATTATGACTTGTTGCTAGTCATAAACACAGATTTTTTTATTTCATTTACAAAACACCTTTGTTTTATACCATCATGGTCCATGTTCAAAATAAGCACAAACAGTTTGAAACTGTGGAGTTTGAAAATTTGTATGATTAAATGCTCAAAAATAAAATCTTTTTGTGTACAACAACAAACTCCCAAAACAGACTTGCAAAATAAATTGTCCATAAGAATAGTTTAAGCAAGTCAACAGATTAGACCCGTCATAAACATAAGACACTGATTTATCAAATGAAGTCTTTAAATGATAAGTCGACGTTTTGGTAAAACTACATTACGTAGGTGTAAAAAATGCATTTTGTGACTGACTAGCCAAAGTGCTATATGTCACACTGAAACACATTTGTCTTATATGTCTACTTAGTTAATATTAGTATCTCATTCTTCCTTTATTTAGCTACGCCTCTTTTTTCAACTCTTTCTATGTAATGTTCTTTGTCGAAAAGCAATATAATATATTTCCCGTATTGGACACTTTGTGCACATGGTAACAGTTATAACAATATTTACCCATCCTGATAGAATGTTGCTTCCACCGTCGGGTTCTACTCTAGCATCTGAAATATATGTTTTCATTAAGCTATGTAAAAGCAAATATGTATCCTGTCATAAATCAGTTAAATATTTTTAGCTAGCGCATATTGTGAACAAAGACTAAGGTTGATCAAGTTTCTTATTATCACCAAAAATGAGGAGACTACAATTATAGAAGAAGCAAGACTTAATGATTGAAATCTGTTTAATACAATGAAACAGCTAAAAACGTATAATTTCGTATGCGACAATTTTGTATTAAGATCAGGGTTAATGGATGTTGTTACCTCCCTTGGAAATCGGTCGATGAGCTACTATTTGATAACCCTCGCACAAGTTATTTAAATAGATTAAATAGGGAAGTGATATAAAAATTGCTATAAAATCTTTAATTGGTAAATGATAACACAGTTCCACATATGGTATTGATAAAATCATCACACCTCAAGTATTGACAAATGCTGAACATTCCAGTGAATCGACTTACCCTTACTCATCCATTTCTTTACCTCCAAAACAATGAATACAATCACAGCTATCACTACAGGTACAATGGTGACCCAGATGACACTTTGTGGCAACTTAGCTCGCTCCAAGTTGTATCCAATAAATATGTTAGTGCCTATCAGAAAAGTGACAGAGTATGTCATAAATTGAATAACGCACACTTCTGTATTAAGTCATTATAACATTATTCTGGCTCTAGAGAACTATCATATTAATTTGCAAATGTATCATAATTACATCACCGGTAATTGTCGTTTAAAAAGACAATCGAAAAAGAATCAACATTACAAGAAAGCTTTACCACATCTCACATCACAAACAGTCTCACATCACAGACAGTCTCACATCACAAACAGGTTAAGGTTAGACCTCAGCATTATGTGAGAAAGCTTTTAAACACGATATACGTACATGCCAGCACTGTGGAAAGGATCCCAACAATAAGATGAATGAAGTAAAACACTAGCCTCAGCTTCTGCTCGAGTTTGAAGCGCAGTAATCCCATAACAGGCTAAAAATAGAGTTCATATATGTTTATTATGGTACTTGCTCATGTTTTATATTAAACTATACTAGCTGTCTGGTCAATTCAAGAATATTTGAGACAACGACAATCCCTGTTACACATTTAATCATTCAATAATGAATATATACAGATGCAGATATGATCTGAACGTGACTTTGTCTAGATACCTAAAACACAACAACTATACAAAAGCCACTTCTAACATGGTCTTGGTGTAATTCACTTTTAAGAAAAGTCGTCCAAATAGCTTGAAAAAAAAACATGATCAAAATAAAATCTGTTTGCATCGATCCTTAATTTGGCTCAATTCGCATTAAAATTCGACAAACAACTATCCACAATAGTTACTATACCTTACTATTACAACAGTGCATGATATCGCATGTGTAATCTTTCAATCAACATACAATTAAATCACTCTGGACATTTCTAACGAATATTTCAAAGTGTCAGTCACTTTTATCGGCTGGTTCCAACGAGGTTTCTGTATTACATTTCACTAACATATTTAAGTTGCAGAATGGAAATGGACATGCACATATTGTTGCTTTCAAATGGACACTTTTGTAAACAATGACCTGGCAAGGTATACTGGAACATGGAAACAAACGGTACTATGTATGCATTGTTTTTCCCCTGGGTTAAACGCCGTTTTTTTCAACGATTATTCAGTTATATAGGGAGACCGGTTCACCTAACCAGTTTTCCTGGACTTTATTCTAACCAGTACTAGCTTACCCTTCCACAAGGAGCCGGCAACTTCTACAAATGTGGAGGAATATCGACATTTTTGCCAAATTTACATAGAAGGGTATGGCCTGTTTGAACCCGAATCCTCGGGTTACAAGTCCAGCGCACTAGCCACTGGACCACGATCACGGCTACATATATACATTGTACTTACATTCACGACACAAAGGATTGTGATGATAATCCCAATAACCGGATGTGCAAATAAATTTTTCTGTGGAATCTGAAGTTGACAAGTAAATGTTCATTGTTTCGTCATAATGACAAACATCACGGAACAGAGTTATAACCGCAAATGTTGTACGCTGTACCGTTTTAATGAAGTTATTTCACAAAATCATTTTCTCTGTTGGTGTAGAATAATATATTGCCGAAAAATGAATCAGAAAACGATTCCCTATTTTGTACACAAAGTGATTACCCGAAGCAGCTTTGCAATTCACGATCAAACAGTGATTATTTTGTCATCACTCAGTCTACAGATTAATTATCATACGTTTATGATTTAAGAGAAAATTTATAGCGTGGTAATCGTCAAGAACCGATATCCTAACATCACGCAAGATGGTAGTCAGTGTGTTCAAGTTTATAAAATCATATGGATGGTTTTACCTGGCTGATGCCTTCAATCTCCACAAATATTATAATGAAACCAATGATTGTGAATACAACCGCTGTAATCATCAACACTAAGTGTACCTGTAAAATAGATCAGTTTAAAGGTAACCCAGAAATGGAAGAAAATGAAACGATGTTTAAATTCTTCTGCAAATGACAATTTTATCGAAAGCATTGCAATTGTTACCTTATATTTCTTCAAAGTTTAAAGAGAATGTTCAATAAATCAATCAGATCAAGTACATAAAACTTCTAATGTATCATGAACATAAATTTTAGTCTCGGAAAACCCCATCTTCTCTAATGGATTAACTCCCTTAATGATACTTTAATGTCTGTCAACATGACATACTTCGTAAATTTTAACACTACATTTCTTCCTATTCAGTTGACATCAAGGGATATTTTTTGTTAAATATATGCAGACCAATGTTGAACTGAAGAAAAAGACACAAAAAATGAGTCGATTTAACAAAATACTGCATCAAACAGGTTGTGTTGGCAGTGATATTTTGTGCTACTAATGAAGATAATGCACTCCTTCGATACCAACATCTTGGTGTTCTTAAAATAATTTGACATTGTTTTAATTCTAATACCGTGTTATTCAGTGTGCTAGCGATTATTGTACTTACCGGGAACCACACACCGTCGCCAAGTACTTTAACTTCTGGAAACGCCTTTTTGTTATAACGGGCTATAAATATACCCACAATAGCGAACAATAACCATCCCAGCATCATCATTATACCTGTAACAGTAAATATAAAACCAACGTTAAGGAAGTTATCAGACTTGTACTTCAAAAATGTAATATTCGCAGTGCTGAAAATTCCTGCACGGTTCCTATAATTGCAAGAATTGAGGCCAATGCGCTTATGTTGATATACAATAAAATCTAACATTGCAACCACCTCAATATTTCGACCATCTTGTTACAATGACCATTTATTTTAGGATCGTCTTTACTCTCCTATAATTGAACTTGATAATGAGACCATCTCATCATTAAACATAATCATTACCACAAAAACACAAACACAGGTTAGACTGTACAACCGAAAGGTACCGACAGCATGACAAATTAAATCAATTCAACTGTTACAAAACAATGTGACCATGGACAATTAGACAGATAGATAAATAACCCAAATCGTCAAACTCGAAAATCATTTAAACTGCGAATTTATAAATGAAACTTAAGAATTTTAATTGACACGAACGTACAAATAATTATAATCATTCTTCCAATAAATTCAAACTGCATACAAAGAGCGACGAAAACAGTGTTATGTTATTGTTACCGTGGCATTTAACGAGGGGACTGTTCAGTTTTCGAAGTTCTACTATATTGTGAGAGTTGAAGTCCACTTTTCCATCACTCATCCAAGGTAGGGACTTATGTGCCTTCATGTCATTACCACCTGAAATAGATTTGCAGACTTTTTATGTATTCATAATATTTATATACAGTGTTATTGAATAGACTTATACCATATTTTTTTATAAGAAATAGATGCATACATGATCCATAAATGAGAAGCAATGTTCGTAGATCAATCTTAATTACCACCTTGTTTCTTGCTCATTCCTTGAAAAATGTCTCATTTTAGGACGTAAATCATTAACTACTTGAATACCTACAGCGCTTATATATGTTTTACAAATCGTGATTTCATGGCGGCAGCACGGTTGGAAAATGGTATCGTTTACTTGTTACTACTGTGGGGCTTTTACACCATAAGTACAAGTACTAACTATTAATGAACAACCTAGTTGGAACTTAAATTACATATTATCATAAGAAATTCGTCACTCTACCACCTGATTACTACTTGTTAATAATACTATATCATTATAACCTGCTGCACCAGTGATCAACATCAGAACGTAATCATCTTTCAAATTAAAGAACTCGTCGTTGTCTTCATTATACGACCGTGTGACGTTACAAGCAAGAATACCATCGGCACGATTCAGGGATATTCCACTTAGACCAAGAGCGGGCTACAAGTGTATGAAGAGAAAAATGAGCGCCTCTTGTATCAGACGTTTTTACAGTACATATATAATATTTGTTAATTTATGTATTGCATTAGCCAGCATGTCTGAAAGTTTTTAAACTACAATAACAATGGAAACCCTCTAAACCGGTTCCTCTATAAGCCGGTTTTTCCTCTAAATCGGCAAAATATTCTGGTCACGTCTTCATTACAATATAATTCAAAATCCCTCTAAACTGGTATCCTCTCTAAACCGGTCAAATGAACTGGTCCCAGGCTCAGCCGGTTTAGAGGTGTTCCACTGTACTATGGAGGATTCTGCAGCTACGTTGAGATGGCCGATACTTGTTTATTGAAATGAACTCGACTGTTTTGCATTTGTTAAATTCATGAACTATTATTTTTTAAATTCTGTAATTGGTTTTAGATAGAGATATAGCAAGGATTCTCTTTTTACCTAACGGTCACAATCCGAATCTAAAACTATGATATGGAGGTCCACAACTAATTTCATAGATAACATATTACATTGTATGCGTTTACAATCACTCATACATAGATTATATTCCGAAGCTTAAAATGATTAATTATTCATTCTTAACATCTTTCATATTCATTACCAATGGTTGAATTTTTTTGTACATACAGAACTTACCGTTGAAAGCTTGTCCGACTTTGTACCATCATTATAGTACGAATAAGCAGTACTAAATGGTAAAATACAACTCACAACACTATCATCACCCTGAAATACATGCCCATATCCCCTAGTTTAAATTTGTCCTGTTTGTTTGTCTTTATGTGACATATTGTCACTGGGGTTTAACGCCGTTTTTCAACATTTTTTTCTATACGGCGACCGGTTCACCTAACCAGTCTTTCTGTACCGTATACTAACCAGTACTATCTTACCCTTCCACCACAAGGAGCCGGCAACTTCTCCACATGTGGAGGAAAATCGATATTTTGTCAAATTTTCATAGAAGGGTATAGCCAGCCGCGACCGGGTTTCGAACCCGGATCTCCGGGTTACATGTCCAGTGCACTAACCACTGGACCACGGCCGCGGCTAAATATGTCCCGTACCGAACAGGAATAAGTATCTTATAAGCTTTTCTTGTAACTAATTGTGTTCTTTAATCACGCAAAGCTTCGTTCTCTCTTCACATAGTTTAAGATGCTCATATTATGACACATGCTGCAACATTTCTCAAAATAAGTTTACATTATTGGATTTCAGAATGGTCACCATTCGTGCCTCAATGTTTTTTAATTGTTTTCGTCTTGTCTTCAGTAAGACCTCTGGTTATAAGATTGCAAGGATATACAATTAAACATCGATCAGTGTGACGCAAGTTTATTAACGAAGTGTATTTTTTGTTCATTGTGTGTAAGTGTTGTTCAATATGCCGCTATTAGAAGGAATATGCGAATCCCATTGATATAACTGATAGATATGAGAAATATCATCACTTACCATACGATAGTCACTAGAAAAACCAAATGCGACGTACGTATCATCGCCCTCCTGAACTTGCACTGTGAATTCAATATTTGTCGTGGAGTCTCGCCACGTGACAAGAAACTCACAACCACCAGGGCAATTTGGAAAACATCCCTTAATGTCACCACAACCAGGGTCCCAACTAATGGTTGATGAAATGCCCTGTAAATATATGAAGAATAAAAAAAACTACACCAACATTCACAAAGTAAGAATCTGAAATACATATCGGTCAGTGACGTCCATTTATGTTCCAATCTCTATTCAGAGTTGCCGTTCCTGATTACACACTTGAACTTCTGGCAAAAGTATTTGCAAGTCATGCTAATATTGAGAAATGTATTTAATCGTTATATTCTGTGATCACACACTTTTTCTCTTTTTGTATACAATACTACATTTGTAAAATATGCAATTTTCGTAATGTTCTCTGTCTTAACCCATTTGAAAACCGCATCTTCATGTAATAATTATAGCCGTATGATAAATTAGCTGATTTTTAATGAACATTAATTTATGGATATAAGTAATTTATCATCAATGGCCTATTGCATATATATGAGTAAATGTGAATGTTCGCCCACAGATAATGCACGTGTAAGTAAAATATTTGCTCTGCTTTTCTTGAAAATGATATCATCTTTTGCCCCAGAAGTATTGTCCAAATGAACTTTTGCCCCAAAATTATTGTCCAAATGAACTTTTGCCCCAAAATTATTGTCTAAAGGAACTTTTGCCCCAAAATTATTGTCCAAAGGAACTTTTGCCCCATAAGTATTGTCCAAAGGAACTTTTTTCGTATGTAGATGTAGAATGTGTACCTTTATGAATTATTTTTTTTGTTTTACAAGAATCTTGTAAAAGCTGAGAAGTTGACACTTGACAGAGGTCTAAGTGAGTGATAAGGAGCGACAACTAGATAGTGATCTTTTTTATAAATTTAATATTAACATGATTATTATTATTCCAGTTATATAATTATTTCATTCACATGTTTGGGTATTATACAAGTGCTATGTTAATCATAAAATCTACTAAGCCCATTGACGTTCAATTATATTCTAAGTAAGTGTTTGACATAATTAATGCGCCACATCAACAATATTGTCAATAATTCATTAGGATTTGTATTTCAAAGCCTTCAAGTTAATCTCGATATCAAAACATGCACCAATCAAAAGACTTCGAAGAGTTGTTATGCAATATTATGTAGCGAGACTGTCTCGCTTTCTGGACCTTTAGGAAGAAATATTTTATTAGTCACATGGGGGCTAATATATTCCTGACCATATGAGACTGATTCCAAGTTAACAATATGTAACTTATCAGATTCTTGTTTCAGTTCTGCACGTACAAGCAAAAGGAAAAAATGGTGAAAATGAAAAACTTAAAACAACATTTGATATACTAATTTAAGATATGAAATAACAGAAAAGAAAAAGCAATGTGGAAAATATTTTATAGAAATTGATGCCAACTAGATAAATCATAGTTTGCTATACATGTAATTTAAAATCCTTTTTGGGGATATTGATATATAAGAAACATTTTTGTTACATTAGAGCGTGCTCATTAATTACATAATGGTCATCTCTTAGTTTCTGATAAGAATGTCCTCCTAGTAACTTTTAGCATCCACTATTTTATTTATTTTAGATAAAGGATGCAACTTAAGTTTGTATTTAATGTAGTCAGGCATGGGTAACATCTTCGAATGCATATAACAGATATTCAGAAATTCCCGAATGGGCAGCAGTCTATGACATAAAGTATTCACCAAGCAGAACGCCGGATAATTTAGGGCGTATCTGTTCTTTTGGTGGACTGCAACATGGAACGTGAACCAATTTAGATCGTGAATATGCTTCAAGTCTCTCTGAGTTTGGTTGTCAGTCAAATACGAACTATATTTTAGGAATTTGTTAACTGGACAATACAATCTATATTTCAGTCTTAGACAAGCGGTAAATGATGACTATACATTTGTATGTCTTTTTTTTCTGTTATCTATTTTCTGAAGGTTTGTTTCGTATCACATGTCAGTTAACATATATGTATTGTAATACGTACTGCATGCAACGATCAGATCTTTGCATAAACATATTGCTAGGGTTTATTGTGACAACTAGGCTCAGACAGATGTCGAGTATTGATAGTGAATCCTATTTGAGGCTTACATGCATCCAACAGGGTTCAAAATCAAATGTGATATTCAGTGGTGAGTATTAATAACCAAGACTTTGTGTCGTTAAAAAAGCCAAACCTCTGCGCGTTCCAGAAAACCAAACGTCTAAACAGTGGTTATATTAAATTATGAAATGCAGTGACCAATTTAAATACCAGAAAAAAGACTACCACGGTTATGAAATCCGACGATATTAGACACTCCACTATAGTCAGTGCTATTCAATATTTAACAAAACAAACTTGAGAATTTAGTACTTAACTTCCGTATTTAGTAGTACAATAAGTAAGATATTCACATTTATGATACACACTGACGTGCAGGTATTGATTTAACACCTAAGAGACATTCTCCATTGGAAGCAAATGAAGCGTTGTATGAAAAGACAATACCACACACAAACATGCACAAGCAAAACATTGATTTAAGTTTTGATAGAGTATATTAAACATATTTTAGCTTAATTGTAAACAATTTAAAGACTATATTTATACAAGTTCATAAAATATCAGACTTAAATTAATTTAATATAAACATATTCAATAGCCACGTTGATTCGATGATATACATATTTAAATTACTAACATAACCATTTGAATGTATGCATTGAAATGACAGTAATGACAAATTGATTCCTTTTATAGGACTGGGTAATTTCGGTAATTTTCTTTGAACTTGAAACTGTTCAAACTGCTTCGCATTATTCCAAATATAGTATCAACATAATTTGACTAAATACATTAATTTTACATATAAAATAAATGCTTTAAAAATCCAGATATCGGCAGGTTAGTTCTAAAATTGTATTAACATGTGACTTTTTTATGGATGTCATTTTCATAAATACAACACACGAATCAACCGCGGTCATATATTACATTATAGATTTACAAAATAAGCTAAAATTATATGTAATTAATTTGATGAGATCTTATTTAGTTTTTATACTCTGATGAACGCTATCAATTGTCACCGTACAGTGAGTGTACGTATTTTCATAGAATCATTTTTCAATTAAAACGAATACATTAAAACCTCGATCATGAAACCACCTTCGGGACTCGTAAAAGGTTGTAATAATGAAGTGGTCTCATTATCAAGTTGAAGTATAGGGGAGTTATAATTATATTAAAGTGGAAAATAAGTGGACGTTATAACAATGTAGTCGTAATATTAAGGTGGTCACAATGTGAGGTTTTACTGTTCCTGTAATTATCAATACAGAGGACCTGTTTTCAATTAATGTTCATCCTAAACAACTCCAGATTAATCACAAGCGAGTTATTTTGCATTCACGTTGCCATGGCATAATTACCAACGCTATGGCGGCCATTTTGTTTTCTGACATTTGAATGGAACACTTGTTGTAAATAATTGTTTACATGCACATGTTTTATTTTGTTGTCGTAAGGAGTAATCAATACAAAACATTTATAATATTACATAATTATATATAAATATATAATAAATTAGATTAAAAAATGAAAGACTATTCCTAGAATGTACATGATCAACATGCAATAAATGAGAAAAGGAGAAGCAATTATTTCATACAAAAAAACGACCAAAAATAAACATACCTGGATGAAAAACAAAGTCAGAAAAATAACAAAAGTCGTCTTAAGCGTAAGTTTCCACATTGTCAACATCCAAGAATATCATGCCCGTTTCAAGCAAACGTTGTAACTAAGGCTAGTGTATAAATAAACAGCGCGCAAAATCCAGGCATACCTATTGTATTTGTGTATAGTTGAATCAATTAACATTGGAAAATGCATTCGTGTTAGCCATTCAAATCAAGATCGCATAAACGCGCGAATTTGAAAACAGATCGGGAAGTAACCGGCAATCTTATATACGATTACTACATAGATCAATGAGTAAGTTACAACATGCATCGAAATCAACTAATTTAAATCAAATAAATGTCATATTATTGAGGAGATATAGGAGTTACAGAAAATAACATAATATATATAAAGGATGTAAATAGTAGCAGGAAGTGGCAACAAGTTTGTGTAACTACCGAAACAAATAAGTTATTATTCTATCATTTCAAGTTAAAATTTAACAGGTATACATTTATTGTCTCTGTCCATGGTCTTAAAAACATACAAAATAGTGCAATGTATTTACAATGTGTTAAAAACGATAACGACGTGCTGAAATGTCCAAACATGATCGAAAATGTTATTGCAATAGTCTTTGCTGTTGTTTCGTTAATTCAACTTTACAAAATGTAATTTATTTCCTGTGATGGCCCTAAGGGTAAACAAAAGAAATTAATTAAATCAGTAGGGATGCGTTCGTCTTTTTTTTCTTTTTTCACTACAGTTTAAGATCTCACCGACAGCCAGAGTCATTCTGGCCACTTTCCAGCTCTAATTGTGGAGGAAGACGCCAGGCGTACACCCTTATGTATCTCTTCAAATACTACATCATTATTAATGGTTTTCATGTAATTGCTATAAACTGATTTGACTATATATTGTCCCTCGCTTATGCTCGACTAAATCATACCCGAAACAAATAGGATGATTTCTTATTGTTAAGTTATGACTGTTTTTACATTTCAAGCTAAAATCTCATCATTTCCTCTCAGTCACAAGTTACAAAAGTTTAACATATTAAGATTTAAAGATTGTATTTAGTTACCCAATATGAAAGTATCTTAATACACACATGTGTAGTTTACAAAAACTACCGAATTAATGTAAACATACATGTCAATAATTATGTTATGCGAGGGCCATTTTTAAGTTCACAGAATTGGGCGTTTTCCCAGTACTGTTTGAAGCATTTGAAGTTTGTTTATTTGAGCCCTTTTAAAGTATGCCCTGTCTGCCTCTACAAACTCACATTACACCAATCTTTCCCCTACCTGAAGGCAGCACGGTACTTATCTTTAGGTATATGTTGGAGACACTGATAAACCACACCACTGGCATCACTACGGGGGTCCTGCTAGCATTACCTTAAGTCGAGGAAACAAGAAGAGGTCACACGGAGAGAGGTCTGAGCTTTTGGGGGGGGGTATTTTAAAACATTTAGCCCAGATTCCTTCAAAAAGTCGTTTACCGTGGCGGATTTGTGCCGGTGCATTATCATGTCAGAAGTTGACGCCGCGGACGCTTGTGCGTGGTCTTCATCAACTGACGTCAGCGACATTCGTTTTTAGTGACAACGTAAACAGGTTTACATCTCTGGAGCCATTTTCAACTGACTCCCGACCTTCTTTAACGACGTATCCATTTGTAGGCTGTACAATATTTGAAAATTGTTTCCATAAACTTTCTGCGAATCTACATGAAATTCTGATAATGGACAACCGAGCTGTGCCCGAATGTTACAGTCTAAAGCTATACTAAATATAAAACAACAACCCTCGTTGCTTGACCAGACGGCGGCCATTGACAGGACGTCGTGATTTATTGCAGTATACAAATAATTACAAGACATGTCTACATAAATCTAGGAGCAATGCAAATTACTTCGTCATGATGACGCGATTCGACTCGCCCAGGAAACAACCAGAGATTGACTCTTATTTTTTGTCGTTGCTCTGGAAAACCTGTGTCCGTTTGTCTATGTCGTATCGCTTAATGTCGGACCTCATCACATCGTTACACTGACAGCTTAACATGTTGAATTACAAATTTTATCCATTGTACATAAATCTCTGTTACATACATATTTAACAAATATATGTAAGATTAAATTGAGTTAATACACAAGTACATAAGACACTATAAGAAGATAACGCTTAATCATTTTCTTAAATCTGTAGATTCTAAACTTATTAAATGAAATTAGACCACAAAGAGACCAAGTTGGGAAATTATTTGTCGTCCAACTGAGTGAAAAAAGCTCACTATTTACTTCTAAATCAAATATAGTGAATAACTTTACAAAATTACATTAATTTCAATCCGAAATGATGTCCTCAGACTGGAAATTGAGCGTGTGACCCTGTCAAAAGCGTCTGGTAGAATGACCAATATTACACGTATAAAAACTTCGACACACCCAAAATGGTCCCATGAAATTCACGTGCCCAAAACTATTTATCACTGTATTGTAACCATTACGCGTAGACAAATATTTCACGCTATTCTTTGAAACGCGTGAAATTAAAAATATCCCCTCTGCTCAGACGTTTTATTGTCCATTTCACAAGTTATTCTTCCCAATAGTGTACAATAATTGCTCTATAAAATCTTTGAGCAACTTGCACGAGAATCATGCACATCACTTAGATTGTCGCCACTCAAACGGGAAATGTGTAGCAGTACTGTATATGGTATTTATGTAAATAAATTGTTTGTGATAGTAACAGCCTGATTAGCTCAGTTGGTTGAACATCTGACTTGCAAGCAGGAGGTCGCGGGCTGGGGCCCCGCATCGGGTATTTTGCTTCACCTCTTCCAATTGCAAATGTTTACATTTAAAAAATCGTTTAATATTTATTTTAATCATATTTTGCTAAGTTAGAGAGATGTGCTACGAAATGGGCCTCATATGTGACTAATAAAACTAACAAGTGAACGTGAACATACGATATGTTATATGATGATAACCATTCAAGAAAGGGGAATACTAGTACCTTTTACGAAACATGAGAAGCTATTATATTAGTGAAAGGAAGGTGAACAGAAAGGAAAATTAAATAATGAGGAAATAAAACAAAGAATATTGAGTGAAATTCATAGAGTTTTGAACAATAATTATCACTATGAAATATCGAATTGATGATATCAATATAAGGCAGTTCGTGATATCAGATTGAGATAAACAACAATATAACACTACACCAAGAGATCGATACTGCTGTGCATATGCGTTCAAACAGAGTTGTTTCCCTTGTTTGTGTAATGTTCGTTTATACGTGTATGTAAATAATACCTATAATTTGAATTGGTAATATTCTATGATATCACCCCATCTTCACATAAACTTGTTGAAACACAATGAGTAACCAACCCGGAATCTAATTTGAGGCCCCACTTGATGCGATTGGAGTAAACTACTTATTTTGTTGAACATGATTGTTTGTTTAATGTGACTTATTGTCACCGGGGATTAACGCAGTTTTTCAACAATTTTTCAGTTATATACGGCGACCGGTTCACCTAACCAGTGTTCCTGGACTGTATACTAACCAGTACTAACTTACCCTTCCACAAGCAGCCGGCAACTCCTCCACATATGGAGGAAAATCGACATTTTTGTCAAATTTTCATAGAAAGGTATAACCTGCCGTGACCGGGATTCGAACCCGGATCTCCGGGTTACAAGTCCAGCTCACTAACCACTGGACCACGGTCGCGGCCGTTGAACATGAATCAAAAACAAACACTTTATGTTTGTATGACGAACAATTATTTGTAAAATGATCAATGATCATGATTTATTTCAAATTTTGATGCTTATACCACATTTGTATACGAAAATCTATCTTGAAAGCGGGGTGTTCTCTTCATCAAATTGAAATATTCAGATAATAATAGAAAGTGGTCGATATGATGAGATGGTCTTAATACTGCGGTGGTCGTTAAGTGAGGTTTTACTGTATAAGGTACAGTTTCTTCTCTTTGCATTGATTTACAGACATGAATGTGCAAATAATTAATTCATGACTGTCTGCATATCTTCATTAAATTACACAAATCAATATTAATTTTGTCAATCATTATTTGATGACCATAATTTTATAGTTTGAACAATTAATCACTAATCATTGCACGATATTTACCAGTTTTACAGTCATGTATGGTGGAAGACTGCTCCTGGTTACAAACCGTGTAATAATAATGATAATATGCCAAAATAAGCACGTGCCATGTGATATCCTCGAAGATGAACTATAGAAAAACCTCGACATTGCGACCACCTTCGGGACCCGAAAATGAGTCGTAATAATGAGGTAGTCTCATTATCGACTTGAATTACAGGGTGGGGGCGATTGAAAGCCGGGCGAAAATAATAGGTCGTTATAACAATGTGGTCTAAATATTAACATTCTCACTTTACTAATATCATATGCGACCGCCAACAGTAAACGTTAGTTAGAACAAGCGTCTATCAACGAATGTTATATCTCTTCAACCACAAACTGGCAAAAGCCGTAATGTACCGGTTTACAAAGCAATCTGAGAGAAAACAGTTTAGTTTAAAAGATTGTTCGTCTCGACATGTAAGCAAGAGACGTAGGGGTTTCAAATAAAAAAATAATTGTGAATTCAGTGCATCGCTGACTTACATGGTCTATTTCTGCCCATGGAATATTGCTGGAATAGTGCTTGACGGAGTTCATTAAAGTTATCGGGTGGGTTGGAACGACGCCTTATACGTCTGTCTAGATTATCCCGGACGTGCACGGTTGGGTTCAAATCTGGACTTTAAGCAGGCCAGTTATCAATGGAATCATTATTATTGGATCCGAGAAGCTGAACTGTGTCTTTAGTAGTATGGCTTGTGGCATTGTCATGATGAAATATCGATACGTTGGTGTTATTATTGAAAAGTGCAATGACGTGAGAATGTCATTGTGGTAAAGTTGGGCATTTAGATTTACGTCAACCAAGAATAGTGGCGAACGATACCCACAGGAAATGGCAACCCAGGCCATGAAAGAACCGTCAATCCCAAAACGATTTCGCTCAGTAACAGAACAGTCAGCAAAGCGTTAAGTTCGCCTACGGAAGCATAGGCGGATCCACGGGGGGCGGACCCGGCTTACGCCCCCCCCCCTAAAATTGTCCAAACAAAGGTTTGTTTCTATCATGAAATGATATTTACATGAAAACATATAAATGTCAAAACATTTTAGCAATACGTTGCGAGTACAGCAACACAATGACATCACGTACATCACGTACAATTCGCCCTGGACCTGGACCCCCAGCCTATTTGTTCAGTTTCCGCCTCCCCCCTAACTCGAAGCCTGGTCCGCCTATGGGAAGATGCGAACTTAGAACTTAGCAATAAACGTTGTAACGAAAATCGGGACTCAGAAAATAAAATGTATTCCAGCGACGTAGGGTCCACAGAACATGTAAACGTGCCCAATTAAGATCATCTGGACGTCGTCCGAACAGTCCGTTCTCTCGCGGCCGAATACTAACCGTTTGCTCACCGATGTGGTTAATATTAAGCTCGGGCGTATTGTCAGCCATACTAGCGGTAGTTTGGAATCGGTTGCGCAAATGTGTTATGACGATATGCAAGTATTGTACCGTCGTTCTAAATATTGTTCGAAGATTGTATATAGCTCGACTAGAACTCCCAACAACTTTTAAAACTTCCTCTGCAGACATACCGGCATCAAACATGCAGATAGCGCGTTCATTTAGATTTCCTGGAATTCATGGTTTCAACTTCAGATCGGAGATTTCATTTTACAAATTTCTGTGCGTTTTTGTTATACTGATTGACGACCATTATGATGACCCAATACGTAACATATTTATTATACTGTAACATATTTATTATACTGTCAACATATAACTAGTTGTCAGTACCATAAGAATTAGGCGGGGCCTATACTCCGATAGGCGGGACCTGTACTTAGATGGATGGGATTTGTATAAATGGTGACAAATACATGAAGGATTAAATAAGAATGAATTGTAGATAATCAGTAACCTATAAAATACTACAGACGTATATAAGTTTATACAGATAAAGTATTTCAGTTTCAAAATCAGATGTAAAGAAAATTGCGTTTCAAAAACAAATAACAAAATTTAATTGTTACAGTCGTATAATTGGAAAAAAAATCTAAGCTTGCACACATATAATACTCATTAGTTCATCATTAAATGATTGTATATACGCGAATAAAGCTAGTTTTCTTTACCCCTATATTGTTTTAATATTTTTTACCTGACCCATTCAGTGTTAGGTATACACACGTCTCGATCGCCACTCTGTTTCGTATTTGTTCTTAAAATAGATTCTATCATGTTGAGCAGACGATAATTTTAGATCAGAAACTCGTTCATAGTAGTTTCATTTTACAAGTTGTGTGTATAACGCGTACATATGTACCTATCATTTATAACACAAACACAGATTTAGAGGTTAAGTTTGAATTAGGTTGGAAAATTCGTTCGGATAGTTCAGGAGTACGCGGTGCAATTCAAAAAATGGGTGACAGAAATAAAGACGTTGATTTCAGCACTATTACTACAGTGTTAGTGTTTTTGTGTACATTTTTGTTGGCTTATATAAGCACACGCCGACGGAAACATGTACCACCTGGTCCACCGTTATTTCCAATTGTCGGTAATTTACCTTCATTAATGACCAGGGACACACTTGGGAAACTCGCAGATTTGAGAAAACAATACGGAGACGTGTACGGGCTATATACCGGGAACCAGCTAATGGTGTTTCTGAATGGATACGAAACAATACATGACGCTTTAGTGAAAAAAGGTTTGCAGTTTGTTCTTTCTCTGAATCCTCAATTTTAGTGTAAATTGTTTAATAGATAGTATGGTGCACCGATTATACTATTTCAGCTCTATCTTGCTACGCCCCTTAATATAGGATAATCGTTCTTGTTTTATTTTGTGCCAAAGATATCACAATGATTAAAACGTGTTGTGATACGACTGAGTACACAAGTAGTCCATACGGTACTTTTCAGACAGTTTAATGATTTTTTACCTCTGTCTTTCTATGTTTGTTAATTTACTGGCGTACTATGGTCCGAGGAGGCGATGGGGGTGATCATGTGCAGTATATGTTTATAGAAACACAAAACTCACATATTCTTATCTAGTACATACAATAATGTTAAAATAAAATATTAAAATATGCCGCTCAAACCCCATTCCTGGATCCGCTCCTGCAATTATATGGCTTGTCCTCTAAAGAAATTTAGTTTTACGTATGCTGAATCCAAGTAAGTCTAGTATTTCATGCGAGTTTAAGTATATACAAAACATGCACATTTACGACCCATTTCTCACTCTGTATCATTGTATGCTTTGAGGCATATCATTAATTGAAAAGTATAATCTCATATTAATATTATACATTATACACAATAAACTTTATGATGTTATCTCAAATTTGTATTAAACATACACCTGATACACATGATATACGTGTAATTAAATATTCATCACACGAGTTTAAACTTGTAGATTCGAGTGGCAAATAATTTCATTATGCAGTAGTTTAAGTGAAAATTGATACCGTTCCATGTGACACATTGTACTGACTTTTCTACTAAAATCTGAAATCCATAACTTGCCAAGGCCACGATCAAATGTTCCTACACTTAAAATCCTTTCACCGAGAAATTACTAACGATATTTTCAATATGCAATAATCCCATTTCAATTTAAAATTGTACGCAATGCAGTTCTATATAATTAAACAAAAAGGTTATTATTACTTTATGCGTTGTTTCTGCGCTGTGAATTGCAAAAAACATACGACTGTTTTGTTTTATATTGTATTTCAGGATCTGCTTTTATGTACAGAGCGAAGCCAGCATTTGATGCTGAATCGATATATAACTCCAAGGGTTTAATATTCTCTGAAGGCACTTTATGGAAGGACGGACGTAGTTTTGCATTAGCCGCATTACAAGAGATATGCTTTAGTGATAAACGGTTTGTTGAAAATGTTATAAATGAAGAAGTAGCGCACTTAACAGACACAATCATCGCTAAAGAAACGTCATTTGACATTGAACGTCTTCTCAACTCAAGTGTCGCCAACGTGACATTTCGTATTGTGTTCGGACATCGTTTTGAACTCGATGACAGTTGGTTGTATTGGTTTCAGCAGACGATTCGACAATTTTCGGAAGAGTATGTCAAACGTGAAGTAGTTCTTAACTGTTTGCCTTTTATTCGCCATATTCCTGGTGATATTTTGGGAATTAAAAAAACTACAGGAAAGATGGATGAAATACTAGAGTACATGACAAAACTGATAGATAATGTCAAGCAGAATTCAAATACCGAGGTCACAAACCAGGCATGTTCCTTCGTCGGGGTCTACCTTGAGCGGATCGCTATAGACAAGGAACATGGCATTCAGAGTTCTTTTGAAGAAGAAAATCTAAAAATGTCCGCTTATCATCTCATAGTTGCGGGTAGTGAAACCACCGCTACCACTATCAGATGGATATTGCTTTATTTGATCAGAAATCCAGACATTCAGGACAAAATGTTCTCTGAATTGTCTCGCGTGGTTGGAAACGAATCTCCATCTATATCGGACCGGAAACGATTACCATATACACATGCTGTGATTCTAGAAGGACTCAGAATCAGCAATGTGGCACCTTTGGCTATGCCTCACACAGTAACAGTTGATACAGCATTCAAAGGTTATCTCATCCCAGAGAAATCCATAGTCGTACCAAACCTGAATTCCACTCTAATGGATCCTTTGCTATGGAAAGATCCTTGCGAATTTCGACCTGAACGGTTTCTTAATGATGCTGAAAATGATGTCGTTATTCCAAAACAATTCATTACTTTTTCTCTAGGCCCAAGGTCGTGTATTGGAGAGTCATTGGCTAGGATTGAAATATTTCTATTTATAGCTGGACTTGTACAGAACTTGAAACTGTGTCCTGAAAGTGATGGCATGTTGCCGGACGTTGAGGGGGTACTCGCCACTACTTTCAACACTAAACCTTTTAAGATGAGAGTTTTCAAACGTTGATTGAAACAATATCTCTTGGTCTTAGATTGTCTGTTTTAAGTGAAGTTCAATACAATGAAACGCATTGTTGCACTGATAATCTGCTTTATGTGACTTCATCCGACATATAGTCCGTACTCAATATGTTCGTGTTATGTGAAATCAAAAAAAAACGTAATGTCAGAAATAAACTTAAGTTCCATTATGTTATGTTCTATGTATATATATTTTTCACAGGGGTTTAACGTCGCACCAACAGCCAGGGTCATTTGGTGACTTTCCAGTTTCAGCGCTGGAGGAGGACCCCCGGGACATATATCTGGATAGAGTCACCGACCTTCCGTAAGCCAGCTGACAGTTTCCTCATATGTGAAATTTGGTCCCGAGTGGGACTCGAACACTTGAGGGAATATTGATTACAAGCCAGAGATCATAACCCTCGACCAAGGATGCTCCCTAGCATTATATATCACGTTCTGTATCTACAGTATGTCTCCAGACGATGGAATAATGACAGCAGATTTTATTGTTGATACAACGCACGCATCATGAAGCAGACTTCGTTTACAACAAAATGTCCGATGACCACTTGGCACGAGGTTTGTGCCAAATGCTGAGACCCTGATAAAATTTGGTCCTTATCCTGAGAACATAATCACTCTACTTTAATCTCCAACTTAGGTTTATAATTGAATGAATACTGTAAGTCATGTAAATAGAAATAAACTCAGCATTTCCAGTACAACTGATGACAGTTCAGATACATAATGATATTCCACGTACGTCAAACACTCAAACCATGGAACAGTCACGCTGATTGTATCATGATTTACATCATATCTAGCATTCCTGCTTATACTGTGGTTGTTTAAGTTTTGCGATGACCAATGGTTGAGGCCATGACATTTATTACGGTTATCAATACACAATGAGCTTGTTTGTGGAGCCAGTTCTTAGTACGGCATCTGCAATCCATTGTTGTCGAATTCAATGGAATAGTTCTTATATAGACAAAGTTCTGGAGTTTGAACATATAAAAATTCAAAATTGATTTTAGTTTATTTTCCTTTATGGTATGATAAAATATGACATAAAAGCAAAGAATTAAGATAGGGAACTTAATACTGCTGTGTTTCATAATAAATCAATTAATTAAATAACAATATTTATACACATATATACTCAAAGTGTTTATCACATTTGATGTGTTATTATGCTTATTTCCTATAAAGTAACACCGGTTTCATACAAGCGGTAATGATAAACAAATATACGGCGTTTGGGTGTCGAGTGTCGTCAACTACTCACTGTCGTGGTTCTAGGACTGAGTATTGTTTTTATTGAGTCTAGCCTGAGACCATAATAAACATGGTCTCTGGTCTAGCAGAGGTCAGACACGCAACCGTCGTGCATTTAACCCATTACATACTTTTTAGACAAGAACTCATTATTAATACAAAATACTTAGATCAGAAAAAAAACAACTGTCATATTTGGAAAATTTTGTGCATATAATTAAGTTTTGCCCTACACATTCACATTATGCGTTTTGTAATAAACGGTATTACATTATTAGAGATGCGCCGAATCAGGACTCGCCAAGTGCCTGTCCTGCATGATTTGTTCATAAAAAAACATGATATTTGGTCGAATATCTGTCTCAATACTTCAGTTAGGCATGCAATGTGTATAAAGTTAATGAAATATAGTCTTTCTATGTTACTAAGGTAAGTCTACGAGTATATGAAGGCATCTTCATCCCCATTTCATTTTCGCATTATCATTTTTCTACATTACAGCCAGTTAAATAGCCAAAAAATACTATCAGAAAAACTTAGATAAGAAAGCATAATAAAAAGAAATAAAAACGTACAATAAAATGTGAATCATATACTGTAAAAAATAAAAATAAAAAACAATAAATGTAAAAAAAAAACTTAAAAATATAGTGTAAATTAATATAACAAGAAACGTCTATAATACGATTGATAAGTACAACTATCCACCGTGTTTGCTTCCATTCTAGTGTGGCATTAAGTAAGTACTTGAAGTGAATTGATGGGCTCTGTACTCAAGGATGATATAAATGAAGATCGTATATCACTATCATAGTCAGCCCATCAGAAATCAGCCCCAGTTTAACTTGCTGCGATGATTGCCAGGATGGCGATTGCAAATATAAACAGAACCACTGCTAGTACAATCAGTAAAATGAAGGGGAGCTTCTGAAATATAAAACAAATACACTTTTACTTTTAATACAAATTTTACAGATATGTGACTTATATATAAGGTATGATACATGTACGATCATCATTATTATACACAGTAGTCACATAACTTACTCGTATCTTTGCGTTTCCACAAGATTTGGTCGACCAATTAGATATTTTATTGGATTCTTTATGACCAAACGTGCGTAGATTGACTACTTTTCTCGCGAACTGAGTAAAACTAACTTCTTTTTCAATAGCATCACTTATTTACAAAATGTCAGTGTGATTATAATACTGTAGTAGGTAATCACTTTCAAATAAGTTGTTTTTGTTTTTCTAAATTTGTTTTGATGAATATTTGATACTAGTTTCTCAATGTTTGCATGCTTACCGATAGTTTTGGTTCCACTTTTTCTTCTTTCATTTCTTTTTCGTCTGTTCTGTCCTCAGTTTCTGAAATTGATAAAACATCATGTAATATTATTGTCTTAATAACGCCTCGTCCTCTGATCTATATCGGAAAGATTTTAAACCAATACAAGGAACATCGACCTTGTTAACAATTAGACCCAATATCCTCGTCCAGAAACTAACACTATCCTTGTGTCCGATATTATAAGTCTACATAGTTACCTTGTTATCTTCCAGATAATGCATAATTGCCATACGTTCGAATAAAAATCAAAAGCTATAAGTTAAACATTAGATACGTCCTAGAGAACAAACAATAAAATTATCCACCGTCGAAATCAGTTGAGAATTAAATAAGCATTTCAATTCATGGCCCGTCCTGAAGCTCTTACACCCACGGACAGTGTGACAAAGTCGTCAACTTACTTTTGCTGTTCTTTTTTGCCATCCATTTATGTACCTCCATGATGGCTGATACAACAACAACAACAACTAGATGTACGATGGTGATCCAGATGACACTTTTTGGTAACATGGCACGCTCCAGTATGTATCCAAGGATAACAGTGATCACTATGGTTATAAAAATTACAATAATATAGTTCCGTAGTCCGATCAATAATCGATTTGCAAATATCGATTTGAAATTACAGAGTATCAATTATCGATTAGAAATTATCAATTAGAAATTATCAATTAGATAGAATTAGATAGAATTATCCAGCAGATAGAAATTAAACAGAATGTTGTTGCAGGATAGACTTGTTCATGTTAATGCATCATCATTCGGTGTATTTAAAGTAAAAATTTAACGAACATTTTAACTGAATGGTTCAAATTTAATGATTTTGTGTGACCATTAAACAAACCACGTATTATTTTTGTTCAAAGCCCATGAATATTCATGCAAAAATGAATAAGTACGGAGCGAAGAACATGTCAACTATGCTGTAAGACATCACGTGAAAATGATCTTATAGAAAAAATCCGAATGTACCCGAATTTATAATAGCAAAGAAAGATAAATGTTGCAAAAAACAAGAACATTAATGACATGATTATCTCTCCCTAGGAAAACAATTCAAAGGCAGGGCAGTAGCTACGGATTTATCATTGTAATAAATAGCGTGGGCAATAAACAATATTCTGGTTTTATACATGTTTACATGTTTAATAACATGTATAAAACATGTTAAACATGGTTTTATACAATTCAAAGATTATATACAATTTATTATAAAATTACATGCTCAGTCATACAAACCTGCTAATACTTGAGCAACGATGCCGACCAAGAAATGAGCCCAGTCAAAAAGCCATCTAAGTTTATGATCGGGACCGCATCGAAATAATGACATAAAGGGCTGAAATTGTAAATACAGTAAAGCTCACTCAGCGATTACTTCAATATTTATACATCATGTTGTAAAGACCACTTCAATATCAACTCACTTTATTATAACGACAATATTGATTTCTAATATTCTCAACAGTAACTTTAGTAATAATAAACTATGAGATAATGAAAAAGTGACAAAATTGTTCTAAACAGTCAACAACCTATAAGTTAAACAGGTTTCCGTTCCATGTTGCAGTGCACTAAAATCTCTGTACAGACATAATCAATGGGAATCAGTTTACTTATCACCTTGTTTTTTAAAACTGTAGATGTCGATAGCAGCCCACATTCTCTATGATCTCATCTCCTATAAGTGCAACAGTTTTGGAAAACCAGTATACGGACTGAACAAAACTAGAATTTCAGTTCAGAATCAATTGTACCTTAGTCCGGCTTGGTCAGGGGTATTCTAGAATACTTACATTAATGACACAGAGGACAGTCACAATGATTCCCAAAACTGGGTGAGCTTTCACGGGATTTTCAGATTTTGGCGGGGTGAGCTGAAAGAAGCGATGAAAATTATGTCTAATGATTACAGTTTATATATACTGATTCAAGTTTTAAACGTCCATCTAAGATAGCTCGATCTTTGGAAGGACCCAAATAAATGAACATTATCCTATGCTTTACAATACTTACAATCGATCTACACAAAGAAATCGATAATTCATGATAAATTAGTTGGATTGACTGTATTAAAGGTCCACCTGGTAATTTACCATGTGTTCAATGATTTTCTTCCAGGGCGGTAAAATACGATGTGGGCGTTTAGACATTTGGTTCAGTGAAGTTGTAATAACTTTAATCAAATTTAAGTAAATTTAATTTACGTTATAAATTTTTAAGTTGGTTTTTAAACAATTATATCAGTTTTTTCTTAAATTTAGTTTACGTTTTAGTCTATATACAGTGGTATGCAAATTAATTACTTGTATTAAAACGCACCGAAAACCCAATGATTCGAGTGTTAACAAGTTGTAATGAATTCTACTACTGTCTCTACAGAACTTTGTTCAATGTCAGTTACACTAACCTGACTGTATCCCTGAGCCTCAACAAATATAGGAATAAAACCAATGATTGTAAACACAAGAACAGCAATCATCAAACCTCGGTGTAACTACAAATAAAAAGGTTTGTGATTATAAACTGACTGATCATTTACAAAGCCGTTCTGATGTGCCATGTTACATAAAGTACAATAGTATTTATTGCATTCACTGTACGACATTAGAAAGCTACTAAGCCATTCTCATGTGTCAACAGAACACATTCATTAAATAAACTGATATTGTGCGTTGATAAATTTAAAACTTGTCATTGTGACAACATTGATATAACACATTGTTGTTTTTAAAATTTAAGAGACTCGTGTAAAAGAGTTTTTAACAATTAATGTTTTCGTAATGAACGCTGTCGATGATGAATTTGTTGCAGAAGACGTCGTCAATGAAATTGTTTTTTTTCTATTAGTAATATTTGCCCTGTAGTTTGGACATTTTTGTTACAACTCGCAAAGAATGGGTCATACATACTTGGAACCAGACTTTTGTACCGAACAGTTTTTGTTCGGGTAGCATGTCTTTGTTATATCTTGCGGTAACTGTCCCGATAATAACAAACAATAACCAAGCCAGCATCATCATTATGCCTGTAACAAAACAATTTACTTTGTATAATAAAAAACAAGTCAAGTCAGAGAGTCAATAGTTATAAATATGACATAGTCTTACTTCCATACGTTAAGATAGAGAAAATGCCTGCTGATTAATTTGATAGCCATTCACAGCATTAGACTTATTCATTCGAAATAAATTCTTTTTTTGTATTTTAATATTTAAACATATTCACATACGAGTATTCAGTTAGACAATCTACATGTTAACTATATTTTTCCATTTGAAGTGATATCATCACTGGTTAGTTGTTTCCTTGTTGATTGTTAATAATTATATTCTTTTGAGAAAAGTGAAGACGTTCTCTCTGTTTTAATACAAACGTTCGTGCATTTACATCTTATACTGATATTACTGAGATCCATTCCTTCGCCATAGTTCAAAAGTAGATATTAATATTTTTCGTTAAGAGTAAATTGACCAAATTTCACATGCGAGGAAGCTGTCCAGCCAGCTTACGGAAGGTCAGTGGCTATGCCCAGGTATATGCCTCGGGTCTTCATCCTTCTATAAAACTGGAAAGTCGCTAAATGGCCCTGGTTGCTGGTGCGACGTTAAACCCCACTGGAAGGAAAGAAAACATACCGTGTAACTTTACGCGGGGACTGTTCAACTTGTATAGGTCAACTATAGTGTTAGAGTTGAAGTCCACGTCACCGTCACTCATCCAAGGTATCATATAATGGTGTCCCAACTTGTAAGATCCTAAAATTAAAATTTATCAAATGAATTAGTACAGAACAAATGACTGTGATGAACCATTCGTACGGCTTTGGTTGGAAGTTGTATAACGTCTGAAGAAAAGTCAATACATTAAATCATTAGTCGTGAAACTATATGGCATTTGGAAATGAAAGCATAAATCAACATCATTACTTTTATCACTTATATTTATATTACTGTGAGTTGTTGTATTATGTTTATCATTGTTATCATTTAATTAATTAATTAATAAATTACAATATTTTTTTACTGAGTTTAGCGTCGCATTTGGCGACTTTTCAGCTATAACAGAATAGGGAGATCCCGAGATTACAGCGGCTGGTAGAGTCATCTTCCGTGAGGTAGCTGGACAGCTTCCTCACCTGTGAAATTTTGTCCCGGTGGGATTCGAACTCACAACAGTGAGTGGCTAATGATTTATCATATTAAATTAAGTACATGTCGTGTACCTCCATCTTCTTCAGCTTCACCAATCACCAACATCAGAATATAGTCATCCTTAAGATTAACAAACTGATCATTATTTTCATTGTAAGATCTTGTGAAGCTGCATGATATCACGCCATTTGCCTGACTCACAGACGTTGAAGTCAATCCTAGCGTGAGCTACAATAATAAGAATAAAATACAGTTAAACCCCGATTATTTGATTCGGATAATCCATGGTGCCGAATAATCCATGTATGATGTATGATGTACATGGTAGAAAACGACGATGCGTACTATGTCTGTAACAAGGGGGTTAGCTACCATTTTGCGTGTTTGAAAATATGATTCATGAACTATGAATATAAATGCAAAAAATCTTTTTTACTTCGTTTGACAATTAATATCAAAATCATGTCCGTCCGTCCGTCCGTCCGTCTGTCTGTCTGTAACAATGGAAGTATGAATCTCACAGAATTGTGTATTAAGCGCTTTGAGATGCCGACAACAGCTTTAATGTCCATGAAGAATGTTATGCGTTTAGTGACTTAACTAATGTATTGTACATTACCTACTTTAGATAGCAAATTGACACTGTAAGTATATCTTAAATTCATTTGGGATATGTCAAGGTATTACCTGCCCAGTTTTATGCATATTTTGAACTGTATTTCAGTTATATACCAGTGATTGAGAAACAATTTGTTTTTAAAGGTAGTTTATTTTTGAGAAAGTAAAATTCTATTGTATTTACGTATGTGATATGTACAATGCTTCTGTGCCA
This sequence comes from Lutraria rhynchaena, assembly GCA_008271625.1. NCBI lineage: Eukaryota > Metazoa > Mollusca > Bivalvia > Venerida > Mactridae > Lutraria > Lutraria rhynchaena. The sequence goes on from VIBL01000179.1 coordinate 687,680, forward strand.
TAAAATCGTGGCGATGCGATAAGACGCACTGTATTAAACACACGTGTATATCTCACGGTTCTATACGATATCAAGACTTCTTTAATAACATCTGAGGTCGTTGAGGTGAATTTATATAATTACAAACATACAATACAAATAATTATACTTCAACAAATCAGGCTTGTTTAGCCTAGTATCTGACAGAAAGTGTCGAATCTATCAGAAAGTATAAAATCAAACCGAAAATATAGTATCGTATAATATCTAAACGAAAGTATAACATCTATCAGAAAGTATAATATCCATCAGACAGTATTATAATTATATAACCGAAAATATACTATCTTTCAGAAAGTATAAAATCTATCAGAAAGTATAATATCCAACTGAGAGTATAATATTTACCAGAAAGTATAATATCTAGCGGAAAGTATAATATCTAACATAAAGCGTACCGGCGAATGTTCTTCGGTTTCTGTGCCTTCATTGTAGTAGGAATAAACTGTTGCTCCTGGTACAATACACCCCACTACACTATCATCACCCTGAAATTGTTAAATAAAAGGGCTTATAATTGAGAATCAGTAAAATAATATGTATTTAATGTCATTTTCTCCGCCCAAGCTCTCCGTATGGATATCAATGTGTTTTATCAATAGTGCATCTAAACATGCCACACTGTGATAGCTTTGGTATGTATTTGATACAGATAAAAATAGTCACAAACAGCCAACAATGTAAAACATTGAATACTCAGTCTACGGGAGAGAGCTGTGGTTTTGTTATAAAATCAAAATGCGGGGAAGAATAAATAGCTTTTTGGTGGCCTTGAAATTCAATTTACTTAAATATAAAATTAGATTTATGGTGTTATGAAACTAAAGCAAATAGCCCCACATTAACATTAGACCTATAACACGAACTAATGTTGAACGTTCTTGCATTCAATATGTAGCGATGCAACCCAAGTAAATATACTCCAAAGGGATTTTTCTCTAAGGCAACGTTGCCTAGCAACCATAAAATGCATGACGTCGGTTTTGAGTTTAACATTGGGGGTATTTTACATACCATTCGGCGGTCGTCAGAAAAGCCAATGGCGAGGTATACGCTGGTATCTGACTCCTCAGCCTGCAGGGTAAACTGAATATTTGAACCAGTGTCTGTCCACGTGACCAAATAGTCACAGCCATCCGGGCAGTTAGGAAAACAACCCTTAGAACTACCGCATGCAGAGTCCCAACTTATCGCTGACAAAACTACCTACAATTATGCAATAAATCAGTATTATTCGTACGATAATGTACATCTTGAAAAAATATAAATATGTATCTGCTGAGAAACAGCAACGCTGAAACGAAACTGACTTTATAAGATATATTATTATTTATAAATTAGTATTCGTTATATTATTATATCAAAATCATGCCACTTTAGTGTGACGTGAGTCGACAGAATATAATGGATCAGCATGTGTTCATCCCAATAGTCTTCAAACACTCATACATGCTTTATTAACATTAGTCTTCTGTAAAATCTTCATGAATAAATAGAACATGTTCTAAATTTGGTCACTTTTGTGTATTTCTAAGTTCAGACACTTGAGGCTGACGGATATAAAAAAAGAATTTAAGAGATATCTACAGAAACATGTTTTGCTGCATATTGTAGAATCTGGCTGCCTTGTACGAGGAGGGTTTGATCAGCATTATAAAAGGACAATTTTTAAACTACAGAGCGGAAGAATAATGTAACTAGGACCCTAACAAGCTGGCGAGGAAAAGCATTTAGAAAGATCAGGCACGTATCTAGGCTAAATTGAAGTGCATTCAAAAATAGGATAATTATGTTCAGAAAGTAGCACATTTAATCCCATCCCAGACAAAAATTTGATTGATTTTAATTTCTTATTAAAACCATTTTACTATTCCTTTATCATTTATACTTCATATAATTGTTTTTTTATTCTATGATATATTATTTTTTGAAAATTGATGTAGACGTGCTTTGAGTGTGAAAGGTACGCGCCTGCAGATGTATGTTGTTACAAACATGATTTTCATGTACATTTTTGACAAATGAGTTCGGGACGGTGAAACACGTGTATTTTTAGTTACACGGTTTCTTACTGACCCGATACGGTATGATAAAGGGTCAGTAAATGAATATTGGGTGAGAGTGATAGCTGGAGCCCAATGTTGATTTACCGACCCCGTATCAGATCGTATTGGGTCAGTAAGAAGTCGGGTAACGAATTTATCTTACCGAGTACCATTCCAAAATCAATTTACCAAACTGTTATGTTTTTTTTTATTTTTATTTTGAAGTTATGATTACTGACTTGATATAAATTACTACTAATCTAATATGGGAAAATATTAGGTCAGCACGTGACCCGTCTCAACCAATCAATAGCAAGTATTCTGTATGAGGTAATTAAAAACATTGCGAAATATGTTCGATAAGATATTTCAAAACAAATAAACAAAAATGTCCTGATCTTTGTATTGTGATGTACTTCGCTGTTATAGCGACGTGAAATCACTTTAAATATTAAAACAACGTAATAATTAATATCGATCATCTAATGTAAATAAGGATTCATCTTGTTCTTGAACTTTATACTTATCTTTATCAAATTCTTTTAATGAAACCCCTTGTAAAATATTTGCTCTTCATTTCAGTATTACATTTCGTTGAGATTAAATGAAGAGGATAATTGGTTTTTGAAAAGCAGATAAACAGTTTTAACATAATTGTTGAGCGAGTTAATTTTAGTGTGGTAGTAAACTACTTTTGGGACTTAGAAATTTTACAAGGTCAACTTAATAAGCTATCTTATCTGTGAACGTGACTGTTTTGTGAAAATAATGCGTTATGGTTTCAACCCTATTCAATGAATGTGTTAATCAGTTAATAAAGCATGGCTCATTTCTATGACACATACAAGAACAGAGGAAACAAATGTATTTCATGACTCTAAAGTTTCATGTAAATCTACACAGTGTGATCAAGTAAAATAGCAATCTCATTTATTATTATACATATTAATTAATTTCAATTAATTATAGAAAATATCAATAACTGTATGCAGTAATGTAAAACAAGATTTAACTGTCACCTGTTTATAAAGGTCATTATTTGTATGAAAAATAGTCAGTTTTAGTATGCATTAAGATAAAACTGACCAAACAAATATCAGGGTCCGAGGTTATAATACTTGAGATTGATGTCCCAGCTCAAATTTCAAGTTTTTGATGTCTTAATTTAACCATATAATAATATCTAATACTTTTCAAGCACCATTCTGAATACAGACCAATTGATCAGGATATTTGCTGACACTTATTTCAAACAAACATATGAGGCTGACATTGGTTGAGAATAAGATTTGAGCTTGGAGACTGATCTCAAGTTTTTTTAACCTTAGCCCTGACCGTCTTCTTTCCGTGACTTTATTTTACGCTTTTGGCCGAATATTCGTATTTCAAAAATATAAAAAAAAATCCGTGGAAAAAATGCCTTTACCATAATTAGCATTATAATATGAGTTTATTTCAGTATTTTAGATCCATACAATATTATTCGACGTTAACCTGATACTTTAAATTAACACAGATCATCTTCCAGACATTAAACTCATTCTATAGCGCTAATTATGGTAGATACAATCGGATCGGAGCGTATTTTCATGTTCATAAATGTTGTTGAATGTAATAGTATACAAACTATAAATAATGCTATTTTCTTCCAGAATTTTCGAAAAAAAACGGTTGTTTTGTATTGATGTGGAATCACGCTCTTTTAAGTTAGAAGATCAACTAAGTCTAACGTTATATTCCATCAGGTGACATGATATTTACCAATTTAATTTGTGCTGGATCAGATGGCACAAAAACATGGTTTAATATTGTGTATAAAATGATTTTGATAAGACGTTTATATGACACAAGTAAGTGCTTTAATATTCATTCAAATAATTACTAATATAATCATAACATATTATGCGACTGGTAAGAAATACGAGATCACTTCATTTTTAGCAGCATCCATAGAAATGCTTATTTAACTTTAATTAAACTGTTATAAATAATGCAAAATATTATTGCCCATGAATCAATATCAGTCCGTTTGCTGTAATTTATAGATAATCGATTTTCCATTTCAGCGTTTTTAAGAAAATATATCTGTCACGAGTAATGAATTAAGAACATGCTTTGTATTAAAAAACAAATCCTCACCTACTAAGAAAGGAAGGTGAAAATTTACAAGATAAATGTTAAACGTTGCCCATCGCTCCAGTTGAGCGTTGTTATAAAAGTCATATTCAGTTAATATGCTTTGGCATATTTGAAAAAAAACTTATTTCACTTTTATGGAATAAAAAATATTGCGGAGATCTAAAAACAAATAATATTTTCATTATATTATATGTGTTATATATTATAACTACAGAACAATTCAGATAGCTCAGTGAAACCACTGTCAGCATCTTAGGATTAATTAAGATTATACTTATAACAAAAATCGCAAAAAACGAATCTACAAAATATGAATTTGAAAATCTAAAATTACTATAAAATGCATACAGTGTATTTTTTTCAATCAAAAACTCAATCTTACAGATAAGAAAATATAGTAAAAACTTTTAAAGTCTCATTAACATCACGCATCCAAAGATATGGATCGTTTCGTGTTTATTACATATTCAAATGAACTGTCCATACCTGACATTGTAGAACTATTACTAAGACAATATACGTCTTATTAATCCGAAGACAACCCATCGTAAAATAAAAGAGGATTGAATCTGTAATCTAATTATTTCTGGTGTCTTTATATAGCAAGTTGATGTATATAAATCATCTATTGATAATCGTTACAGCACTGTTCACGAAGTAGAGACCGCTTTAAAAGCAACCTAGCTAATCCGTAAATATTAGAAATACATCGAATGTGGACTGGTATTTAATTTATGGTCCCTGCCTCGCTTGAATACGATTATATGATTGTGTGTATAGAAATCATCGTGTTTACCGTAGATATCGGGAAAAATATTTTCTTGCGATATTCGTGTCTCAACATATTTTAATAAAACGTACTGAACCCTTTACGAAAAAGTCAGGATCTTGCATTCAATGGGATTCTAAGTGGTGCGTTATTCATAAACACGTCAATGAAACATAGTTAAAAATAATCACAGTTAAATAAAATCGTGATATTGTTTGTACGAAAATAAGGCTGGTGTCTCATGGACGAATGACTATCACGTTTACAGTGATATAGGTCACTTTGTTTTGGTTGTTTAAGTTGATCCTATCTCATTTAACTACAAATCTAGTGTTTAACTCATGAGTTGGCAGTATTTTGACTGAAGGTTTTCGACAGTCTGTTATTGAGGGAATCGTGATTATACGCATAATAAGTACCAATCAGGTGACATAAAAATGTTCTAATTTGAGCCCTGGTCATGTTTGTTATTCACGTAAAGTTCGTGTCGCATATTGGAGTTACAAAATGCTAACGGGATTTTAATCGATTTCTTTGCAAAGGCTTAAAGTACTTTGCTTCCCTATATTTATAGAAGAAATGTAACCTTTAAAAGTGCAGTTTTTGAAAACTTAGTTTTGAGGTACACAAGATGTTCGCGTGACTGGTCCTATATAGTTTAACAAAGTGCGTGAGAAGAAAAAAACTAAGAAGGCATGGTCTGTGTTTTTAAACCTGTACAGTTAAAATCTATGTTTTGTTTGTTTTAACATTCCTTTGTTGCTTAGAAAACATGTATGTCTATATCACTTTTCAAAAAATACTATGGCGACCGTGGTCCAGTGGTTAGTGCGCTAGACTTGTAACCCGGCGATGCGGGTTCAAATCCCGGTCGCGGCAGGTCATGCCCTTCTATGAAAATTGGACAAATGTCGAAATTCCTCCATAAGTGGAGAAGTTGACGGTTCCCTGTGGAAGGGTAAGTTAGCACTGGTTAGAATACAGTCCAGGAAAACTTATTAGGCGAACTGGCCGCCGTATATAACTAAAAAAATGGTTGAAGAACGGTGTTAAACCCAGTAAAAACATTGATCAAAGTATTTACTTATTTACGTTTTGGCCTAAAATGTCAACACAACAAGCACGAGATTTGAAATTATACATCGTCATTCTTAAATCTTGTAACCTCAGACATAGTTCCGAGTTAGTTTATATAATTATTTTAAACAAATTGTTGTAGGTAAGCGTATATCATCAATTCATCACTCTCAATTATTGTGGCTTGGGTTACAAATCAGTACTCCCTAAAAAAGTGTAGATTGATTTAAGATCCTAACGAAAAAAATCAATATTTTGACCTTCGGATTCAGAGTTCTGAGTTCTACTTCTTGTTGTCCTGAAAACGTTTAAAGAACACTTAATGGCATACATTGTGTCATGTTCTTCTATTAGCTCGATGGAAACAGAAACTGTAACATAAACACCAGGTTATGTAGCTTATGGAAAACGTTTTCATTTTTATGAGAATTGACTTGTGAGTCAACAGGGCCTCGCTAGATTAAATCATGTAATGTATAAATGTAACACATTGAAATGGGATTTTTTTTTTTAAAAAAACTTCATGAGTTGTAATACGGTCAAATAATGTGGGCCACAATGACGTTATTAGTATACTTGTGATCAATATTAGGAACACATTTCAATGTTTATAGATTGAGACTTAGTTATTGATTCTGTATAGTTACAGCATTTAAAATCAGATATTGAATTACACGCTTGGTTTAAAGTGCATAAGGATATATAAAAGCATGTATGAAGAGCGTATTTGCATTTCATATTAACACTAAAATTTTGTATAACATATGTCGTCTTCTTATTTGCTTCAACGTCTATCGTATAACACAAACTTGTTTATCATGTCTCGATCTTGTTAGTTCTCGTATCCTAATTATCCTGAACTAAAAACCACCCTCTTCATCATAGGCGTGTACGTCTCTTTACTTATTGCTTACTATAAATATTTAAGGGTGATTCATGTTATTATAAATTGGATATTGAAATTTGATTCATACGTTGACAAAAAATGACGACAGATATTTCTGGCCTCATTAAAACATATTTACACGCTCAACAAACTTGTATCACGTATCAAAATTTATGTGTAAATTTTATACAATTTTCTAGGAAAGGGAATATATTTATTAATTTTCTATTCATTTCGGCGTAGATTCATGGAAATTACATGTTATATGAGAGCAAAATGCCAAGAGAACTCAAGAGAAGTTCATCCGCCCTTATTGAGACTATAAGGTCAAAATTTAGACAAAGAGGCAAGATGGACAAGGTAGATAAAACTGATTGTCTAACAAAACAGAAACAAACTGTATGAAATAACCGTCAAAATGTTCCACTCGATTAAAAATTCCGAAGCCAAAAGGACGAGGATATAACAATCAGTGCGCAGCAATGAGTGTAGCATCACATGTGTTACCTTGTGTTAAACCGATCAATTACATTCACACAATCCAACGATGAAATAAATAAAAATCAAACATAAATTGATGAATTTATTTCTAAAATGAAAAAACTATGACGGAGAGCATTCTCCTCGGGAATCCGAGATGAAATAGCAAATTACTGGTATGAAAAACTGCAGAATGAGTGATAATCTGACGTTCTACAAAAATCCCTGAAGTAAAGGGAGAGAACTGTGAACAGATAGAGCTGAAATTCATGGAAGATAACTTGAAAATTATCAACGTTACTTCAGAAATAAAACTATATAGAGCCCATAGAGTAGGGTCGTAAAATAAAATCCGTCCTATTGTAGCTAAGTTTACTCGCTCTCCAGACTGGGAGCCTGTTGGAAGAAGCACAAGTGAGCTTAAGGGAACAGAGTATGATGCTTCAAGACGATTTTCCCCATGTGTCTATTAAAATGTTAGGTGAACGCTGATGGCAATGATGAAGAGTCCCCAAAACAAGGGAAAGAAGGCGTATATTTCAGTTTACAATTGTTTCATTTATAGACGTGAACACAATATGTAACATTGGGGCAGCCGTGAGAGTGTTATAACTGCAACTATAAGTATATCAAATGACTTTATGGATAATACATGAAAATATGATGTAAGTAAGCGAATCATAAACCAACAAAACTTCACATATAAAATTATCAGTGTACAGTAATTCTGTACATTCACTGGAATCACCAGCACAGACAGGCAAAACGATTGATTGACAGAATAAAAGTATGTAATAGAGATGAAATAAGCAAAGGCATACCATTGATAAAAGAAGATATCGCTTGCATTGTTTTTGGAAGTTGGATAAATGCTTCTTTAAAATTCAACGAGTTGTCTATATTGGTAATACATAGATAACCTCTGAAAATTTACACATTCATAATGTTTGTAATGACGATATATTCAGACAAATTAAAGAATGAAGTTAATATTTTCTAAGTATATGTATGCCGGTGACATGAATGTTAGGAATGGTAAAAACGATTAAATTGATAAAGATGGACAATTAGACATTGATGGTATTACAATTGTTGATCGTTTATTGCCCAGTGAAACGAGTGAATATAATTAAAAAAGTTTCGGGGATGATTAGCTCGACTTATGTAAGACCACAAATATGTGAATTGTTAGAGGAAGATTACGGTATGATAAAATTTTAAGACGAATTACAATTATTATAATTATCCCCATAACGGTCAAAGCCTTGGACAATTTGGTACATATTTTACCAATAATCATAAAACGTACAATAATTCATATAAATGGAAATATAGGTATAAGACTCAATCTTTATTATCTGTCTCACAAAATAATGGTAACCTTAGATAAAAGTTCAAATAGTGTAATCTACACTTTAATTAGAAACCATGTTGGGAATTTAGAAAACGACAAGCATGGCATGTGTATGTATCGTAAGAGATCAAACTGGGTTTTCAGAAATGTGATATTACTTGGACACAATATGGAATATTTAAAGACTATTTGAAATAATTTATGATTATATTAAATGTACTGTAATATTACTGATTATTGATTATTTACAGTAATTTGAATAAACAATAAATGTTCGTAGTTTTTTTCTTCAAAAATACTCAAGTGTTCAGTACATGGGCTTTTATGGTAGACCTAAAATTACTATGAAGTGGAAATGACTGAAGTAAATAACGAAATTCTTACTTTTGTTATCAAATATCAAATATCTGTCAAAAGATTACATTAATAAATGTATCGTGCATAAGAAGTTTGTTGAGTCATACGAATTTTATTTGTCTGTTATATTCCAAGGAACTTGTGCACATATGCTATTTACCTTTGAACTCATGACAATTCATTTTAAGCTGCTTTTTAATCTAGAAAATAATCGTTTTTTATTGTAACCATTTAAATTCCACTTCTTGATGTTATTATTCCGCTCATAACTGAGTCCACGTTGAGGCCATTCATGATCAATAACTCAGAGTTTTACGTTTATCCATTCATCCAGCGGACATAACATTTACTTTCAGAGAAATAACATTATTTATTGATAAAGTCACAAATCTATTACTTACTAATTATATATCCTGAATTGAAGCAATTATTTATCAAATTACGAGTATGTTACGGTTTGTTCAGACGTGTGTTGCGAACTTAATCCTTCGCGTTAAAGTTTGATGGTGGTCCGGACGACTACTGTCAACATAGATACATGGAGTGTTTTTATTTTATTCATTATCAAGTATTCGAGTGCATAACACATATCAATTATTACTCCAATGGCTGATACCTCAAATTACAATACCAAAGCAAATGATGGAAACCAATTAACGTGTTGAATTTCATGCAGTCGTTCGTAGTGCAGTAGAAAAAAGTTCGTTTTAGTTTCCTTTTAAAACTCAATTAATTTGTTGTAAGAAACGGTTGAACTGTTTGTATTGCATGTCCTCAAATTTCTCCAGCGCACAGTAACTAAATCAGTAGTGCATGCTTGGTTAGCTAATTAAAATATGTTTATTTTTCAGTTAGCTTATCCGGTAATGCCAGTTCGGTAAGCTAACCCATCGTGTATCGCCGGTTAGCAGTAAGCTGATTCAGTCGTGTATCTGATTCAGTCGAGTATCTGAATCAGTCGGGTATCTGATTCAGTCGTGTATCTTCGGTTAGCTTATTTGGTAGGTCTCTTCGGCGAGTTGAATCTGTAGTGCCTGTTCAGTTTTTATCTAATTCGGTAGTGCCTATTCGGTAGGCTAATTCAGTAATGCTTGTTCGGTTCGCTTATTCTGTAGTTTCATTTACTCATTCTGCTCCGTTATATGAATCTTTCCGATTAACTCAACATGTAGATCGCAAAAATGCTGATCAACACACTGTAAGCTCAAGACGAACATAGGTATGCAGGCAGACTGACCTTGGTCTACTAAATGAACACTAAACTTAAAATCATGGTCGTTTACTCGTTGCAAAAATATTTCTGCAAGGAACATACATGTATGTAACAGAACTGATGACTTACGTGCAGTTTCCATTTTTTTTCTATATTTTGTTCGGTATAATGTAATACTGCACTCTTAAAAGTTTTTTTTTACATTTCACTTTGTTAAAAATATTGAATCATTTATCAGTTGATCTTGTAAGGGACCATAGCATCATCCTAGCAACGTGGATTAATATTTGTTCGTCTTGCGTTCGATTTTCCTTTCATAACGGATGTTTGTCCATTCTAGTTCATTCAAGACCAATTTATGCTCAACTGTTTATAATTCTTCATCTATGAGGTATATTGATTCCATATCACAGAAAAGTCCATTGATTCCAATATTCAATATAGCAGCCTTTTACATTAATTTCGTCTCTAGAAATCTATTGATTGAAACTAATATGTGGCGTAGCCCAACTTATCATTTCAGTCCATTATAATGAACGAACAAACTCTTGACAAAAAGATAAATTGATTAAGAGAACAAATTAAGCTCTTAATTATAATTTATTCACGGTAAACATTTCAAAAACGAACTTAAATTTCAAAATTTGCAAGATCAATTTCGTGACAACGCAAAAAGAGAATTGGAGATACCATATGTCCCATTATATAAGTACTGTGTAACAGAGGGACAATTGTATGAGTACTGTGTAACAGAGGGACAATTGTATGAGTACTGTATAACAGAGGGACAATTGTATGACTACTGTATAACAGAGGGACAATTGTATGAGTACTGTGTAACAGAGGGACAATTGTATGAGTACTGTGTAACAGAGGGACAATTGTATGAGTACTGTGTAAAAGAGGGACAATTGTATGAGTACTGTGTAACAGAGGGTGGTGATTCGTGGCGTCGTTCTTCACTGCTAAAAATCTCCTATATGATGTTTATGTATACATATATAATCGATTTTACATAATATAATTACACGAATATTACTGTCTTTAAAAAATTAGACATAATTTCATAAATTAAATTAATCGACTGCCACAAATCTTCTACATTAACAATTTCAGATAATTGATTATACACCAAATGTTTGGATTTTCATATTGTCTTCCATGATAAATATGAAATGAATAAACCTAACAATATACGGATTCATGTCGGCCTCCACAAAGTCTTCGTTCCGCTTTGAAACTTACTTTCTAACCCCATATTACGCGTGTACGCCCCTGCAGAGCAGTTTGATAACGACATCGTCTCACACAGTCTGTTAATCAACATGTCGTATTATTACTGCCCAGGACATTTCTATACAGAACAGTGTTAATATAGATGTAATCAGCAACATTGATCAAGGAAATTTAATTCAGGGGATAAAAAAGTTTTTTTTCAAATATTTATCAACAGTAACTGTTGCTCATCCAGTGGGTGTGTCATAGGTTATTGATTTTAGGAATTTAAAGACTAATTTTACATGAGCCGACATTCCGATAACACTCTACATTAGCGATGATGCTTGCACTAACCATGGATATGAGGTAAGATTAATTAATCGTACATTGTTTTTCGTTCATTAATTCAAATGTAGTTTAATTGAAACAGATAATTATTGTTTTACCATTTAATTTCAACTAAAGTTGAAAGAAAATGAAAATGAACAAATGAGAACAATGATATATAATTATATACATACAGCACATCACATTTCGTTATTCATTACACATTTTTGTGTTACAGTTTGTCCGTTCTTTGTTTTATCAGATTAAAATCTATCTGTCGACATTATTTCAATGATATAATGCATTTTAGAGATGCAGTTTTACTTTAGGAAACGGAAATGAACAACTGATTACAAGCATGTTGATAATCAACTTGCGACGTTTACTGTAGTAAAAAAGATATTAAGACAATATATCAAAATAGAAAGATTATGCATGCAGTTATAAGTTTATAATCATTAGTATGAACGGGATGGTAAATCAGTGATTTTTATCTAACCAGATATTCAATTGTATACGGAAAATAATGCAGCAATGCGTGACGAACGTGCACACAGGTGATGGTAATTAGAGATTAGAGTATTTATTTCAATATTATTATTATTGGTTAATGATCCATTTTCTGTTTTATATCACGCGATATTGCATCGATATATAATGGTTAATTTGAACGGTGTTATGGTTCACTTCCATAGATACGTAATCACCCAAACAATTAGTGTCAATTTCTATTAAATTTCAGAAATGCTATTCTATTGCTGTATAAGACATTCAGCCATATTTGTTATATTTCAGTTGAAGGTCTTTCTCAAACGAACTTCAATTAATAATCAATTATGCAAATATACACAAACGCAGTGTTCTTATTTAGAAAAGAGTTGTAAACAATGTGGCGATATTTGACTAATGCCAGAACTTACAGCGATCAACCAGTGTATGGAGTTTGAATATTTAATAATTAATGTGCCATTCCAATTTCATATTTCTAATCTAGAAACTCATACTTATAATAGCGTTCTCTGTTGGAAGTTCGGAAGTATTTGGAGTATTTAGGCGCATTAGTTGAATATACACATATATTTAATTCTTTTATTTCGGGTAAGGTAATTTTCATTATCAAAACTTAACAATTACTAAGTTTCAACTGTGGTTCATTTCTTGTCAATCAAAAATATAAAAAAAACACGATGAAATATTATGAATTTGCATATAAATTCATCGTTAACAGTTAATTATTATGAGTTCCTTTAATCTTATATTAATATTCGTAAATAACAGAATGTATTCATGCATATAATTATGTAATTACACATGTATACTTAAAAGTTGAAACTGCGTATTTTATTTCAAATTACAAAACAAATTACGGTCTTCATTTGGACTACCTTTTTCATGGGGTTTAACGCCGTTTTTCAACAATTTTTCAGTTATACACGGCAGCCGATTCACATGACCAGTTTTCTTGGACTGTATCCTAACCATTTTGGAATACTAATATAATATTCATCTACATATCTGATGGAACAATCCAATTCAAAATTTCAATTATTGTTTTAAAGTAAATATCTAATGAAATAAGTTACTGCTGTACGTACCGTGTAACATAACGCTCATACAGTGCATATTAATGTTGAAGAGTGACTGGCTTGTTACATATTTTTCAGGCACGACCAAGTCTATACGCATGCCTCGGTCCAACCTCCGTGCATTGAGTAATTTAACCGAAAACACCGAAAGAGACGGTTCAAGAAGCGGAAACAATAACAACCAGAGTGCAAATGGACGAAATGCACAAAACGGAACGTCAAGAGGACACGCTGTAAGCCAAGGCGAATCTAGACAGAACAACCAAAGCCCATCTGAATCAAGACGAAACTCTCAAAACCAAGCTGCTTCACGACACACCGGTCAAAGCCAGGTGGAATTAGGACAAAGATCGACTAACCAGGTAACTGGAAGGGAAACGCCCGCAAGAAGCACTTCATTACGGGAAACTCTGGACGGTAGCCAATACCGTCACAGCGATATGTCACAAAGATCCCCTGCAATATCTCGGACACCGAGCGCTGATCGCCGTCTGCTTCGAACTTTAACTGTTTCTCCTAACGCAGACGAAATTAATGAATACGATGATCCTACGCCAGCATCGGCGTACACTCCTAAGCAAACGCAAAGTCGACAAGGAGGGTCACATTACAGCACTAACCGTACGCCAACCGGAACTCCAAATCGTAATTCAATATCCAGAACACCCTCAGAAAATGGCGGAGGAAGGGTAACTGTTCAAATTCCCGAAACCAGTGACACCAGAGGGGTAAGCTGCATGAGATATAGTTTTAAGAATGCCTTTATATACACACGTCTGTTATGTCATTTTCTGGATTTTATCCATTTTTTAACTTTAGGTGTTCTAATCATCGTTACAAAGAATTAAATTCACTTAAATCCTGTCTAGAATCTATGTTTTCCAGGATCATAATATTCGAATCAAATTGCATCAAATACAAGTACATTGTATACATCAATATTTTTACAAATTAAAGGATTTTCAAATCACTTTTATTTCGGCCAGTTCGGCTAACCCAGGTACGTTTTACAATTCTGAATTCACTATTTATTATGACAACACTGTTATGAATGTGTATCAGAAAAAGGAAATCGGCAATCGGCACAAATTGAACCTTTACATCTGTAATAGGAAGGGGAAAACAAAATACCCGATGTGGGACTCGAACCTGCGACCTCCTGTTTGCAAGTGAGATGCACTACCAATTGATACTATCACAAACAATTCTTTTACATAGATACTATATACAGTACAGCTACATTCCTCCTTACTTTTTTCAAAGTAATTCATCGTGACAACCACAAATTCTTTAGACTAACCTAGCATTTGCTCCACCTTAGCTCTAGGATTCCAAGGCAAGTCTCGCTCTCACGGCACCAAATATAATAGGAAAAGTAATAGCAAAATAACCGATGCGGGGCTCGAACCTGCGACCTCCTGTTTGCAAGTCAGATGCTCCACCAACTGAGTTAATCGGGCTGGCACTATCACAAACAATATATTTACATAAATATTATATTTAGTACAGCTACACTTCCTATATAATTAAAAACAGAATCAAATCAAAAAATTATAACATCAACAACATATTGTGTTTCCTGGGTGAATTAGGTACTCGGCTGATTTGAAACAGATTTATATGAATGTAAATGAAAAAGCTGCAGTAGACGCATTATGTACATGTCCCAGAATAATTTGATTATATTGAGAAAAAAATATATGAAAAAAACTTTTAGCCAGAATTAATTTTTAATAAGTTCTCTGAAATCACACTTTCACAGTTGGGATTGATTTGTAAGATCGGCCTCTTCACTTGTCGATATATTATATAAACATATCCATTGATAATACTCTTGTTCTTTGATTAGTTTATCGATTTTAGTTTTCACTCTTGATAATTTCACTTGACAAAGAAATGATAAACAGCATAACGTATTTACAAAAAAGCATAGATCAAAGAGAATGCTTATAAACGTTGTTTGTATCAATTAGATCGTGGCTTCAATTTGTCGATACCTTGTATTTCAAAGATATGTTGACATATTGTTTTAAAACCAAAGATAAAACGGAACTAATGCATGTCTCTAAGAGAATAATGTATCGGGACAATTATTATCTTAGGTGATAAATTTCAGCTTACAGCTCCAGAACCTTTTGTTAGACTACATGTATAACCATTTCATGATATTTATGCTCGTAAAAATATGCTTTGTAGTTGTATAGGGGGAATCTGTTACCGCCATCGAACCAAATACATTATATATTATTTATATAAATCATTATTGGCATATACACAATATCATATATCAAGCCGATGACGCAGCTTATGCTGATTGTACAAGGGTTGAATTAATTTGTCAAAGATCCAAGTAGTATATGAAATTGTCGCTTATTTCGAATATAAATGACGCACGATACATAACATGTTTGCTAACAAACATATTAATTACTTGTACAAAAACAGTAGCATTTGTTTCTATACATGAAATCAAAATATCTACTGTTCCTAAAGAAGGCGGTGCAACCATAACATATGTTTTGTTTGTTTATGTTTTTTTGTATCTTTGTATAAATGTATTTGTCTCTATCCAATGGACCATTAATGGCTATATGATTTATAAGTAATAATAAACATTCAACGACAGCAATGTGAAAATACACCCATTTTTACATTTATTTGCATTGCTTATCATAGTATTGAGTTTCGTTCTATCATCCGTTGAATATTACATGTAGAAAAAACCATACCCTTAAAACATTGAATAAAACCTCATTCTAACAAACGACCATTAAAATACAAGGACAATCTCGTTGTACAGACAACCTATTTTTTTACCGTTCATCGATATTTCTGCTATATTCCAACTTGTTCTTTCGTTTTCTTCCTAAAACTTGTGTTTCCTATTGAGGTTTTGCTGTACAGTAGAACCCAGCTAATATAACCTTCTACGGTTCTTTGAAAACCCGATCTTAATAGCGGAGTGGTCTTTAGGCGGGGTTCATGCGTACATATCTAAGGTCAGTTTATAGAGGTGCTAAGTCCAATGAATTGCAATTTAATAATCAGGAATATCATTATTGCCATTTTATTCACTTTTTTACCATACCTTAGGGTTAGACCACTACTCTGAAGCCTATAATATATCATGGAACAAACAATAGAATATTGTTTTCAAAAGAAATACGACGTATACAATTTATTTCAATTTAGAAATACATTCATACGTCAAGCTACATCGCTACATATACCGCACAATGAAAAGTAAACCCATAACGAACCGCTCTCTGTCCTAACAATATTTATCGATAAATTGCATGATTGCTAATCAATAAATAATCGCATTCGGTGGACACTATTTCTGCTTATAGGTTTACCGCTGTTTGTTTTAGAAGCGTGTGTGAAATATATCTCCCAAACAATTTCATTTGACATTGAAATCAATGAACTAAACATTGACACTGCATGGGAACAAATCAGTTCTATTCTATCAAAAATAATGGCATATTTAAGCAACAGGTTAGAATTGCCAACTATTTCATGTCATGCCAAGCCCACGATCGATCGTACCGAAGCGTTACCACAGCCTACTGAGATTCAGTGGTCCAGACTCGGAAATAATTCTCTGTGTCAACACGCCGAGAAATGAATATTTTAATATAGCTACCTTTTCATACGATAATTAGACTTGTTAAGCATTGTGTAAACGAATGCGCTGATATTACGTGATAAATAAAGTCCGATACCTGAACTTAGCTGTGGTTACTGTGTGCAAGAATATTCGAGATGGGAACGGATTGATAAAATGGCGGTATGAATATTTTTTTTTCATTCTTATTTTCATTCATTTCTTTTCTTTGTATATCATACTTTTGTTTTTATCTAACTTAGTCTTATACAGGATGTTCAAATGTATTAAAAATTTGAACTTTTCAAGTTTCATTATGTTTATCGCATGATTATAAAACGGTTTGTTTCAATTAAACAATTTAATGTCAACTTCACTTAATATAACAGTCGGTGAAAGCAAGAAAATTATCCTAAATTTAATTCTGATGTTATTCTCATCACTATCATTATACACGGGTTGGGTGTTCATCGAAGAGAACTTGTTCGTAGTGTCCAAATCATGGATTCAACACTTCCTGCCAAAAAATGACCAACATTTTGTATATTTTTAAACGAGGTAATCAGTTTTTCTAATAAACTAATATGACAAGATGGCATACGATGGGACGAAATGTTTCAGATATAAAATTCTGAACATTATGTGTCAAATAAATGATGTATATAAAATCTGGGTCAAAACTCTTCATCAAAAGTAAACTACATGCAGAAATGATTTATTTACAATGTGTAATATATTTGACTTACAATTCATCTGAACAATGCCTTTTCAATTATTCCTATCGATTAGCTGCAGGTTTTTATGGTCGTGTAGATCTCAATTGTTTAAATGAACCAATGTGAATTATTGAAAGGGGTCAAAGTGACGATGTTATACATAGTGACTCCATTATTTCCATAGTTACACTAAAACACTTTTGTTTACAAACATCCGTTTAATTCATTCGTGATAAATAAGTTTGAACAACACAAATGCAAACTATCCCAAATTGATGTTGATTTTTAGGGCGATAGTCACAGTACGTATTTTAACAAATGATGTTTTCAGACCTTTAAAATCTTGTTGTTGGTGAAAAGAATTTTGACGTTTGGAATTATTATTATTTTTTTTGTAAAATGCCGTAAATGACAGGTCATATGACAAAGACAGTTTATATCCGTTTTATTATTGTCCAACATTCCTATGTAAGAACGCCCCCATCCTATACTAGACCTCTGTAAAATATTACATTCTTGTATCATGATGTAAAAAAACATGCCAATTTGTTAGTGAAATGCTTCTTTCTTGTTTTCTTGTCATAAGTACGTGTAAAACCTACTGATAAACTATTCAGTTGACAGAATCGTAACTGATTAGAAACCTGTCACTTCTGTTAAATCTATTCTTCTCAGATAATAGAATGAATGAATAGGCTTTAAAAGGTATCAATTATAGAATGCCACTCGGGAACTACACAACGATGTGTTGTGTTTGACAAGTGCACAAAGAATTACTTTTGTCATTTAATCATTTTTTCATTGTTGCATATAAAGATTGTAAAACTTTTTCATATCGTTCTGATTTTGTCTCATTCATTTAACACAATTAACAATAAACATTGTTTTGCTTACATCAAAGACAAAATGAACCATAGCGCAATAAATTAGTACATTTTGTACATGTAATTTGTTCTAGCCAGGGCAACATAACAAGTTCCGACATAACAAGAGCTCATGTACTGTGGGTTCTCTGAAGACAAGATGTGAAATCTTAACTTTCACGAGCGATCAATTATTATATATATCTATGTATGTTTATATGTACTATCGATGAACATTCTGACACAACAAGTCAAAAATTAAGATAAAGTAGCATTGAGGTTTTTAGTTATTTCGATATAGCTGTATGTGATTGTTTCCGATATAACAAAAAGTTAAATATACCATTAAATTTAACAAATACTGGATGTAAACCCTCTAAAAAGTCAAAGTCAGGATTGTCACGTGATGCTCGCCGGCATTGCAGCTCTTTCAGTGACTGATATTTAACTGTTAATGTTAAATAAACCATATCACAATAATATTTTATACAATAAAATTATGAGAGTCCCTGACAACGATGCTCTAAGTACACAAGTAGTATATTAATAAAGACACTATAACATGTTCGACTTTATTGAACGGAACGTCAGTAATAGTACGACCAAGACAAAATAATTCTAAAGTATTCAAAATTACACTACCACGAAAAGACACCCCATACGTGTTTCTAGGAAACGCGCGTGTGTTTAGTTCTTGTTTGTAATTACAAAATGTTCGTTTTGTAGTACTTGAATGTTTCTAGTTAAACATAAAGTTTTATTATCAATAATGAATGTTTAAAACAAACGCGAATCAGATTCCAATTACCGTGAATTAATCATGCGTTAGAAATGAAATAATGAATAAATTTAGTTCGGGTCTAAGCCTGTTTTCCAATATATTTATGTCAAGCGTCGGTGGCCAGTTATCATAACTAGTGACCTGGATTCTGTATCAGTGCTAACCTTGTTCTCCGCAAGTAACTACCGGTCTCTCCGTATGCATTATCGGTGGTGGAGGGCGAGAACATTCGCCACCCCCAGGGTTCGAACTCACGATTCCGAAGTTCATAGACATATCTATCTACTCAGCTGAGCGGGCTGGCTACATGAGCAGTCTACAGTAAAACCTCAAATACCGACCACCTCATTATTACGACCACTTTGTTATAACGACCACTTATTTCCAGATCGGCTTCCTATGACTTCCTCATAATTCAACTTGATAATGGGACCATCTCAGGCTTCCTATGACTTCCTCATAATTCAACTTGATAATGGGACCATTTCAGTATTATGACCGATTTTTCGAGTCCCAAAGATCTCATTATCGAGGTTTTATTGTACTTTACAAAATACTTATATTATGCAGAAATAAATGACTCAAAATTGAATGTCTGAATATGAATTCTATAATTAGATATTCTAGGTATTTAAACGAATTACAGTGTATAATCCAAATTGATGTAAAACTATTCTTGCACTCACAGACCGAGCTTAAGAACTAGCCACATATGTTTAGAATTCCATTGAATTTCTCCCGTTGATCACGTGGTTATCATGTGGTTTCACAAGAAATTTGAATTTACCCTTCGTGAGTTATAAATTATTTGGATTGTACGCTTTTTATTGAGCCGACAAAAGATTTGCTGTTCCTGGTAGCAGCACATAAAATTATTACATTTGTGTGTGTCCGTAATAATAATGAGTTCAGTTGACGTGTAAGAATAGTTATAGACTCGTAAAATGTGGAACAATAGGGTTGTAATTAGGGATGGGAACGAATATAAAAAAACGTAATGGTATTCTTCTATTTGTGATATTATTGTAAATTATTACCTGTTCTACCATCGTCAACAGTACATGTGTTTGACTTCCAAATTTATCTCGAATATAAAATTAATGAATTTAATTAGCGTCATGACGTCACTGTGACCTTCAATTGATTCATACAGAAAATTTTAACTATGAAATCAGCAGTTGATTTGGCTCTCATTAACGATAGACAAATTTGTCTTGTTTAATTTACTCCGAGCCACGGCACGACCCAAGAATAATACGGACTACATTGAATAATTAAATGAATGTTTAAATTATTTTCATTGTCATGGACGTAAAATGTGGTGTCCGAAGATAGCTCATTGATTTTCTCTGTTTAAAATCGAATTATTTATATAATTTTGCCATGAAGTCTGATGAGTCTTTTTTACTTCTTTAGCTGTTAAAGAGAGACGAACTAGTGCTATGTAGGCCTACACATTCCTCTTTGTAATGAAGTGATATTTTCATAGCTTGAATTTGAAAATTGGATTATTAAATGAATTAGGCTATCAACTACACAGAAGCGGTGTTTGTTTGTCTCTGTTTGAAATTATAAAACATATGACACATTTGTCCCGCACAATGCATGTCGTCTACAACAGTCAATAATATAACAACGGCTGTTATTTACGTAACAAATAAAACCAATGGACTTGTGTATGCAGAAAGTAATTAACTACGTATGTAGAAATCCACACACACAAAATATGCATTTATGTGCGTTCTATTCACCTTCGATTCCTTTGAAATACTAGAATTTAACGTCACACCAACAACCTGAGTCATTTGGCGATTTTCCAGCTTTAACAGTGGAGGAATACCACAAGCTAACACCTGGGTATAACCATTAACCATCAGCAAGCTAACTGAACTGTTTCCTCACAAGTGAAATCTTGTTCCACGCAGAAGCGGTAAGGGACTAGTGAATACAAGTCGGAAATCAAAACTACTCGACCACGGAGGCCCGTTTAAAAACACAATATGATGATCTTATTACTGGAAACGTATGACAATATAGTGTATGAGTATACATGTACAAAACTGTAAGCCCCAGCACACGAACAATCATCCAACAATGAGTCCTCAGTCTTCATTTCAATTTTTATTTATTCTCTAAATTGAAAATAAACAATATATGTATATGGACTACTAGTATGTAAAACATTAGTATGTTTATGTACATGATTATTATACTTTACAGGATGAATGGCAAACCAACAAAACGGTCCCAGAGGCCAACAGTTATATGTTGAAATATGAAGTCGCTTGTGATATAACGTTCATTGTTGGTGACGCTAAAGAAGAGATTCGGGCCCACAAATATATGCTGATGGCTAGAAGTCCTATCTTGTTTAAGTCATTGGTAAAACACCAAGGCAACATTGATGTGAAGATTGGGGTACCGGATATGAAGACTGATATATTCCGTGACATGTTGCAGTAAGTACGTCGTGATTAGCATAAGCAGAAATGACTGTCTCACAAACTTTTTTCCAAAGTCTAAATCCTCCAAGCACTCCCCTCTTATTACAAAATAAACAATAAAACTTATAATTAAAGTCAAATTATTGATATTAATATTGAGGTAATCAAACACATTGACAAAGTCAAAATATAGAGTCCGAAAATGAGCGGTAGTTATAATCCGAGAGTCATAATATTGCGAAGTTCCTTATGTATGTCATAAAAAGAAAACCTTTACTGAATATTGGTATAACTACTGATTTATTAATATTGTACACATCATTTTGCAGGTACCTCTATACAGATGAATTCGATATTCATTCTGACAATGTAACGTCTATGTTGTACGCAGCCAAGAAATTCCAATTGAAAGGTTTAACAACACTTTGCTTTCAATACCTAGACGCGGAAATGCACGACGAGTCAGTAGCTAAAATTATGGAACAAGCCCATATTTACAACGAAACCGGTTTGTATGAAAAATGTGTCAGATATATTTTAACAAATGCCAACACAGTGCTTAGAAAAGCTGGGATCGGTGAGCTTTGTGATGAATGTGTTAGTCGTATTATTCGCTCAGACGACTTGCGTGCGCCTGAGGAAGCCGTGTTTGAAGGCGCAATCACGTGGGCAAATGCTGAATGCAGACGACAAAAGAAACAGCCGACTGATCAGAACCGCCGACAAGTTCTCGGGAAACTTTTGTATTTTATTAGATTTCCTCTCATGGATGTAACTTATTTCACACAGAAAGTGTCTCTGGGAAATTTACTATCACATGACGAAACGTTGTCCATTTTTCAATTCTTTCACGGAGAGGAGCAGCAATTACCGAATCGGTTCAGTCGAACGGAACGAAATCGTTTACCTCGTAATATAACTGAAAATGTAGAACCCATCATGTTATCAAGCCGCAGTCCGAGTCATTCACGTGTGAGACGTTTTCTGACCACCGACGGCCAATGGAAACAGAATGGCCCGCCGGATTCAATATCTTTCACCGTTACCTCGCCAATAGTGCTGTATGGTGCTGAGGTATACGGTGTTGCGAAAGGCAAGGAAACGTACTCTCTTAAAATATTTGTGTATGACGATATCACACGTGAAGAAATTCGCAAGAACGATGCTAGTGTGTTCACGAACAGTATAAAGGAGACTTACGAAGTGTATTTGACTCGTCCTCTTAGAATCCCCGCTAGGCGCGTATTTACTCTGATGATTCTTATGAAAGGAAGTCCCACACATAAGGGCATTGACGGGGAGAGAATTCAGATCGTTGACGGTGTTCAGTTTGAATTTATTGACAGTAACAGAAGCTCAAACGGAACAGATTGTAACGTTGGTCAAATAGCTGGATTGTTGTTTAACAAGACGCAATAATAATCTACAGAATTCTCATAGTAAAGTGTATACTATAGACTTATAATTTGTATTATGAAAGTTATTAAAGAGATAATGCAACACTGGTTAAATCACTTATTAACTAGGTGTTGAGTATATATATATATATATATATATATATGTGTATATATATACAGAAACATCTGCTATGTTATATGTATGGACCTCTTCTTTATTCAGTTGAATAAAATGTATTCAACATGACTTTTTATGTTAGAATTGAGCTCTGACACAATCTTTCGTATGAAATCATTTCATTGGTTGATATTGTGTTCGATTTAAGATCAAAACAGTAATAAAAGTGTGGGACTCGGCCTCTTACACAGAATCATTATATCGGGAGAAATACGTTCGTGACAGTACTTGAATGTATTAGGACACGCTTGTCGCTGAAATCATATTGAGATAATTATTCGCTATTTGTATGCTGGCATGGCTCATTAAATACTTTATGTAATGTACTAATTGTTCGATAATCTATAGAATGTCAAGATATAATACACAATTTAAAGAATTCGTTTTATATTTAGTTGACAAAAATTGTTTATTGGCATGTATCTAATATACCGGTAGGCGTGTCTCTAAATCAATAATGCTTTGATGGGCCTGAGCATAGGTCTCAATTGAGATTGGTCTTCAAGTTAATCACCCGCTTTAATGCCTCAAATTAATTGTTTTAAGATCATGAAACCACTAATCGCATGTACTTTAAAATGTGAACAAGTAAATATGCGTGTATTCAGATTATTTCTGGAAGTACAATATTGAAAAAAAGTTGGCTGAAATTTGTGAAATTTATACAGTAAAACCCCGATAATGAGACTACCTCCTGGTCGGTAATGAACCTAGACTTTACGTTAACCACAACCATGGTCGCATTTTGACATTGATCATCCTGCAAAGATTTACAACATTATATCCAGATGTATCCATATACCATTCATTAGCTTTATCGCACTGGTACAGGATTTTAGTCTTGCTATTCGGTACATGAACAATATCAGTTTAAAAGTAATCTTTTAAATTACCATTTGTTTAAAGCAATTATTGCATTGTCAACATTGTTGTCGTATTGTTGTATATAAGTGTTGGTTTCGGAAATGCTTTAAATGTTTTGTGTTCGTATGTGGACCCACTGTTATTTTTACTGGTTGGTCAAATAACATTGTATGCAGAAGTAAGATATGCAATGTATTTATGAATATTACGAGACGCATATAATGCAAATAAGGTCACAATTTGCTGTGTGTGATCCAGGAGTACTAGCAGTGAGACACTGTTGAGACAGGGGTACATATCAGCGAGGATATAATGGGTGAGTCGATTGGTGGATGTTCTGGCAGATTCTCACAACGCACGTTTCAGTCTCATTATCAGAACAAAATATCAGTATAAAACGGATTCCTGAATATTGTTTCAATCCTTCACATACTGATAACACTGTGCATTTGAAACATATATTTGTATGAGATGTGCTTCAAAAAGCTGTATTTGTGAAGTGACATTTATAGATAATACGAAATGGAATGTAGCATTATCATCGAGGATTGATTAATGGATCATAACTTAATGCGTTTAATTAGATTCTTATTCTTTCTGTTAGAATATTTTTACGACACAGTTCTATAATGTAGATATTCATAATTCAAGGTTTTTATTGACTTTCACCTGTCACTGAATGAAAAGCCCAAGTTAGCTTTATATGATTTATGACATTCAATGAATGAAAAGTAATTGATAATTGATATAAATTAAACCTTCACGCAGAATAATCAAAGAGCATGTCGATATGTATGATTGCGTGCCTCACTAAACTCACTGAGCAAGGTTGATTGTAATAGCTCGATCAACGTTCTGAAAACGAAATTAATCAAGTTTTGCAACATTAATAAATGTAAAAGGGGAGGATAACTACATCGACCGCATGCCTCAAGGTAAACAACTCCAGATTGACACCAGAAAATTATAAATCCATTTAAGGAATTAAGGCTGTACGAATAGAATATTTGGTGATTGCTTGTCATAGAGGTACTGCATTAGAAGTCCTAGCCACAACAGTAACCAACAATTACACCGGGTGAAACTTGTAATATGATCTTGACCTGACAACTTCACCAAAATTCGCATTGAAAAGAATGGAATGAACATTAATTGTATTTTTGCCACCAATGAAATTGAATTATCAATTGTCTGTATATATATTGCTTACGCTCTTATAATCACGATGTGTGTAGGAAATCAATTTGCTGCCAAATTAACAGGTAACATGTCATCAAGGATTGTCAGAGAATGAAAAGAATTTCTTACGTTCAAAGGTGCCTTTTTACAAAGCTAAGAGGAGAGAATTTGATTAAGTCTGCCCGAAGTACAGTCATATACTTAACAATAACAATAAGAATTTTCAAAAAGAAGTTATGCAGCTACATGTAGTTACTTTGAAACTTGAGATCGATCTAATAACGCTTTGTTCTGTCTAAAATAGCCTCCGTGGTTAAGTGATTAGGGTCTCACCGCTGTGAGTTTGAATCTCGCCCTGGACTATATTTCATATGTGAAAAACCTGTCCAGTTAGCTTAAGGAATGTCGGATGTTTCATCCAGGTATAAGCTTGTGGTCTCACTCCACTGTTAAAGCTGGAAAGCTGAATGACCTTGGCTGTTGGTGCGATGTTAAACCCCAGTGAAAAATTCTGTTTAAATAATAAGGTTTATGACATGTGAAAAAATAACAGTAAAGACGACGACAATAACAATCAACATTAACAACACATAGTTTTAGTATCTAAAAGTAAGTACTTTGAAGTGTCTGTAGGTAGGTAAATATATGTGCAATTGTGGCCCTGTTCTTGCCAAAATCACTTATAAATCATCCTTTTCGGAGGCCGCCACTGTTATCCAGTGGTTAGTGCGCTGGACTTGTAACCCGGTGATCCAGATTAAACTCCCAGTCACGGCAGGTCATATCATTCAACGAAAATTTGACAAAAATGTCGATTTCCTCTATATGTGGCCACCTTCTGGTCACCTATCAATCAACCGACTGGAAAAGGAGAATTGGTATCCCAAAGAACTTATCCCTATCCGGGATAATCTTCGATACTCATATTTGACAAACATGATTGTGTTTAATTGGAGTCATATACACGTAGTATAAATGTACATTATAAAAGCGTATGTTTCACAGTACAGAACTTTTTATGTCCACGAATAAACAATGGAGTCAACTGTTTAGATTCTACAAAGCTTATACTCGTAATATTGATAAACCGAGCTAATAAGAATACAATATATATATTTGCGTTCATATATGGATGAGTCAAGCAAAATATTTAAGATTCCAAGAATTATTCTGTCGTTGATGTTCTTATTGTAATTACTGCATGCATTTACATGCATTTACTTCTTGCTGGGTCGATTGCTTGATCCTGTAACGAGTCTTTACAAGTTAGAAAATTTGAGCGACATTGAATCACATTTATTCATAATTGCTACCATAAAGACAATATGGAATTATTGTTGAACAAATGTTCTTTTAGTTAGGCTTTATTATTAATATTAATTATGATTATTAAAAACAGATCTGATTAAATATGACAGAAAACGTTAATGCCCGCAATCGGTACGGAATATAAGAAAGCGGGTTATTAGCACATCCTTATTAAGTTAAGAGTTACGTCCCCCTATTACATTTTCCACATTTGTCGTATTTCATGTAAAGAAGTAAACTTGAAATATTTTGTGTATTTGTTCCATTAAAAATCTGTTGAAATGAACTGCCAATAGTAGATAGATTTTGGTTCACAGTTAAGCTTAATGATGCATTAACTATCGATATTCCCTCTTGTTAAAATGTCATATAAAAAATCTTCATCATAAGAACGCTGTCAAAATAACGTGCATTAATTTCTAGACAGAATAAACTTACTAAAGGTTCTTGTTGGTCCCTTGACAATGTTTTGATAACAATAGTATTTCGAACATTGATTCGGTGGCAATAAAATAAGGAATCTTATGATTGCAGATGATCTGGTCAAACATATTTCAACACTTCATTGATAACAACTGACTTGTATGGTCTACAAAATTCATTTGAAGCCTTGAAATGCATGTTATTAATGCAAAATGGTTGTAGTTATTCATGTTTTACTGCAATGGATACCATTTATCAGGACTTCATGTACTTTGGACGGCAGATTTTATCGAAGTAATACTTTTTATTTTTATTATGAATGAATTTTCTTAATTGTAATTTGACATCTAGCTTGGAACATTGCACATTTTATCTTGTAAATTGTCAGTTGTAGTTTTGAATTAGGTGATAATACTGCTTATGCTATATTTTTGTTGTATTGTGTGATTAATTATGAAACAATTTGTTATAATTCATTTAATGCCAATAATGGTTTAAATTATTAAGACTAGAATTTTTAAGTAGGAATTGTGAAAATCGATTTTCTGTTTTTAAAGGTTCCTGCAATTGACCCCAAATATATTTTTGCTGGACAATAAGTAAGTAATGAGTTCAAAGAAGGGAAAACTTTCTCTGAAGAAAAGAGGTCAGCCTACAAAATATGCAGAGCCTGCTGTTAACACAATTGTTTCCATGTTCAAGAAACAGGAAAAGAGGCAAGTTGAGAGCAAAAAAATAACAAGCAATGACAGTGAGAATGATGACGATATATTCATCACTAATGTGTCTGGATTGGGAAGTGAGTACAATTTATAAACATGAAGAAACCTGCCTCTTAATTGATAAAATCTTTTTTCAAATTATTTAGAGTACATTTGATTTTGTATGTTATTGATAAAAGTAACATTCGGGAGTATACCAAATTTTGTAACAAATACAAGTGGGCACATTGTTGATAAGAGTATTTAGAAACCCCAATAAGCATTAGTCACTGTAATAAGTAAGATACAGTAGAATACATTACAAATTAAACTGCACTCGTCAGATTAAGCAAATTGGTTTGTTCAACATTAGCTGACAATTTTATTTCTAAACATCCATGAGCTCTTGAATACATCTTTAGTGCATGTTGTTCTCCTTTTAAATACTTCAGGCTTATTGAAAAGGTACTTTTACTGAATTGATTTACCTCATATTACAATCATAATTATTTCAGCATTTGGGTCAACATCAGTACAATTTTATATTTCTTTCACTTCTTTTTTTGGTGTGTCTCCAGCTTTGACAGAGGGTCCACATGAATCTCCAAGAAAGTTACATCAAGCATCGGGTAGTACTTACAATAAACTGAGCTTGTCTGCAAAGAAAAAATCAAAGCAAATGAATGAAGTTGATGGTTTGAATAATGAAGACAGTAAATGCAATGAATCAACTTCAAGACAGCAGTCCAGCAAATCTAGGAAAAATCTGTCCAAATCAAAGTCATTTCCAAGTGGGACAGAAACTGTTAATAGGGATAATCATTACAAATTGAGAAAGAAAAAAACAGTGTCAATTGTTGAAATTTCTGACTCAGAATCAGATGGTAATGTTGAAGGTGATCATAAGGAAATGTTAAAAAAGTTAAAAATGGATGCAGTTGAAAATGGAACATCTCGGTTAAAATTAAAAAGTAGACAAAAGGTTTGTTCAAAGATTGATACAAGCTCAGTACATGACAATGGTAGCGGTATGACAGTTGAATCCACTCCTGATGATGATGATTCAATTGTAATTGAAGGTACAGACATTGAAAAAAGTAAATACTTTAATGTCAGTGGCAAAAGAAAATTATCAAATAAAAGACTTAGTACAAAACTCACTTTGAAGAAGTTAAAAACATCGGATGTAGATGAACAAAAATGTTCCTTGGGTGTAAATGATTCTTGTGAAAGTAACCTATCTGACAGAATAATCTCTAATGACATTTTTAGAAAGAGATCACATAAAGATGATGAAATCGGTGTCCCAGCTAATGGGTCATCATTACATAAAGATTTTATTTTGAAGCCAACAAAATCAACTGGAGGCATTGGAGATGACAAAGATAATGCCATGTTAAATCATGCTGGTGTAACTAGCAAAATAGAACATGCTGATAATGATAAGTCTGTAAAAATAGCATATGATAAACACATTAAAAAGAATAAAGTGAGGGTGGAAGCCAAGGCTGTAAGTTCAGATAAGCATTCTAAAAATGTTGCTGTAGATATTGATGAGAATTCAGATGACAAAGACAGTGATTCAGAGATGCCAAGTTCTAAGGACAGTGTAGAGTTTAGAGTTCCATATTACCTAGAAAATTTTAACATGATAGTGAAAACTATGTTAGATGATAAAGAAAATGCTAAACTGTTTGATAAGTGTGATATGATGTATGTGACAAGATTTAATAGCTTAGATGGTAAGTTTATTTCAACTGTGAAAATATTTCAGAAATATGAAAAAAGGCTATCTATAGAAGAGAAGACAGGGCTCTCGATCTCCTGAATTTGGGCCGAAATTCGGCCCATTCCCCAACCTCTGGAATGTATTTTTTCCCCTATTTTTGGTAAAAATTCCCCCTCGTATTATATTAATTAGGCTTTTGAAATTCCCCCTTGAATTGAAAATTACACTAAATTCTCACTCCCAGGGCCCCAGCCCCAGTCCCCAAAGAGAGAGAGAGAGAGAGAACCCTGGAAGAGGGGTTGTCTTTATTCAAAAATGGTCAGTTTATTTTGTATTAATTATTATAAAGTATGCTTTAGAGTGGTCACAGTTCACATTTTGGCATATATATTCTCAGGTTTGAATATAGGCAGGACTTCTGGACTTACTGGGGGAACCTTATATGTGAAGATATGGAATAGTTTGATTATTTCAATCCTAAAAAATACTACAGTATAATGTGATTTTTTTCCAAAACATCAATCATATAGAGACAAAATGGTAGTTAAACAAAACAGAAATACTGTTCAAAGCAGGATGAAAATAAATGTTCATCATGAACAAACTTTTAATCAATTTACTTTATAATTAGAAGGAAGGATTTATTTCTGTCAAAGATTATTTTGCTGCTTTTACTATCTTTTGTTGGTTTTCCTAATAGAACCTACCCAGAAGTTGTATGTTCGACTGTTTTCACGAAAGTTAAAATGGTTGCCAGCGTCAAAGATAACATATCCAGAGATTAGTGATAAAATACCTCTGCTGTTGGATGACTTAATTCATGCTGAACTTCTACACTCGGGTAATTATCATATTAACAATTAAGACTGTATATAACTTAAAAGGTTTTAAAACAAACCTACCTAATATTGTATAAATCTGTTTTCTATACTCTAAAATTAATGTGAAAAATAATAAAAAGAAAAATTCTTTATTCCAATAATTCTGCGGTTGGTTCACCTGAAGCTAAACTAAATGCTGACCCTTTTCAAACCTTTTTTGACCCTCAGATAGAAGTATAAATACAGTTAAACCTCAATAATGAAATCACCTGGACCCAAAAAATCAGTCGTAGTAATGTGGTGATCTCAGTATCAAGTTGCCTTATAGTGGAGTTATTGAGAGCCTGTCCGAAAAATAAGTCGTTGTTATAATAGGGTGGTCTTGATGTTGAGGTGGTCATTTTGAGGATTTACTGCATTTACAGTATAAAAATGTGTTTGTGAAATTGTGCACTGCCCAAGATTACCAAAATCTGCAATATAATGTTAATGTGCGAGTTCTTCCACTTTTACAGGCAAAGATTTGAATGATTTACTCACTGTGTTAAAGATCCTGTCTGCTCCTGACCTCAAACTGTTAGCCAAGTCTTTCCACATTAACTGTACTGGCCTGACTAAAGATAAGATTATTGAACAATTGTTGAAGAAAAGTCAACAAAACTCCATATCTGCTTTATTCAAGGGAGGTGATAAAGGAACTATGGAAAAGACTATACTAACTAGGTTAGATGTTGTTTTGTTGTTTTTCTCATTAAACATTTCTAAAGCCTACAAGAGTACCTCCAGAATAATGCTTATTATATACATTGTGCCTTTTCATTAGCTAAGGAATCAATGTCTTGATGATAAATAATGTTGTGCAGATTTTTATCTGGATAGACTTTATTTTTTCATACTTTATATGTAAATGTTCATCTGTAGAACATATAGATTGTAAAATAAATGGTTTAAGACCTGACAATTCTCTGTTACAAATTGACTGAAGAGATTACTCCAAGGTAATTATCCCTCATCCCTGACTCTCCTACTATATAATGAGTTTGGCAAGGAGTTAATTATGGTATGAGGACTAATTGGACAGGTGGCAGATTCTTACTGGTACGTAACATTGAAGGAACTGTTCTCCTATGGTACAGCAGCCATACATAGCTGATATAATGGTGTTATATGGTCTTATACTTAATAAAAAAAATAGAAGAAACAATTCATTATTCTGAATTCTAATGGTATTTCTGACTTAAAAATATATACATGATTTTTCAGGGCAAAATCCTATTTAGGTGAAGCATGTAGATTAAGAGATGAGCCACGAGCTGTGTTTATCCGGTTGTTGATGTTGTTTTCATTATATAACACAAACTTTGATGAGGAGAGTGGAGGAGGTGGACAAAATCAGTTGTAAGTATATATATATAAATTCAAACTCTCCTTACATTTTATTCTAATCAAGGCTACCAGTACATCTATATATATATGTGTGATTAGAATAAAATGAAAGGAGAGTTTGCATTTATTGTAATTAAGTTATCTCTGTATTGTGTATGAGATTTTTTGTCTGATCAGTTAAACAACTTATATATTTTCTTCTATTTGAATGTTCCCCAATTTTTCAGTTCGCTTAACTTTTCTGTGATTATGTTATAGCTTATAGATAGTAAGTGTAATATATACTTAGTCGGTTTAACCCTCTTATCCTTGATAAATACCTTGCCTAATTTCATGGCTGATTAATGAAAAGAATAAGATTTTATTTCTGTATATTAATTGTATTCAGCATGTTTTTATGAATTGCGCATGTTATCTTTTTGCTATTATATTATATATTCCTTGAACTTAGGTTTCAGATGTTGATGGTGAACATAGGAAGAGTTACCTACCCCACTTACGTGGTAAATAGACAGAAATCAATATTTCAGGACAGATCAGCTTTAGTCAGGTAAGATTACAACTTCGCTACATTTCACAAGTTGTCTAATTCACATATTTCATTGTACAACAAACAGTTCTGAGTATAAGCAACTGATGCTCAAATATGTTCCAATATTTAATAATAACACCTCTTATACCTAATACACTAGATTTCCTAGACTTTTCTGCCAACCCCATGAGCATTCAGTATTTACTAGTTACACTGTGCCTAGATTAAAATATTATTTGTTCGCCATTGCTGATTGACCCACTAAATAACTGACGGTTTGAAAACAATTTTCGCAACAAATTGAATGCATATTATTTTTAAAGTTTCCGGTTTAGATTATTGAAAATATTTCTTCTAGTTTCATGGTCAATTTACATGTGTTTAATATAACAATAATACTCCAACCGATCCAGTCCAAAAATGTGCAGTTGGCAATGGCAAACAAGTAATTTTTGAGAATGGCCCTGTATAGTGAGTGACTTGTACTCAAATGTATTAAAAGTCATTTTATTGTTGTATTATTTGTTAGATTTGAAACAGCTTTACAGTATGAGATCGACATACAGAATACAATGGAACGAGGAAAGTGGAAGGTTGCGTATGAGATATACAAAGAAGCTAAAATTGTTGGCGAGGAAGTATGCTGTAATAAACAGTACAAGAGGTTTGTTTGTTTGTGTCCTTTATTTATAAGAGTATACAGTCAACCATTCTATAAAGACCACCTTTAGCATTATATTACATATGTGTGTAAATGAGTCTTGTTGTGAGGTGGTCATTATTCAGTCAGGTTAATGTAACCTGTCATATAATTTGCTTTAATCAAAAAAAAGTGATACTTTGAATTCCAGTGGCGTTCTTAGTTCAGTTATATGATATTCAGCTAGGCTTGTCTGAAAACACACTTATTTTGATGTAATAATGATTTAAGTTGTGTGAGTAATGAGCCCAGTTTGCTATTTTGCTTGGATTAAACCTATGGTAGTGAGGTGGATTTATCATTGAATTCTAATGGTATCACAAATTTGCTTGAAATTTACATAATTTATCTTTATCCAGGGGCTCACATAGTATATTCTCAATAAGAAAATCAAAGAATGAGTACACATGAGTGGCTGTTGTTTGTGTGTGGTCTGTATTAACAGCTGGAAGTTAGCTATGTTTTGACTAGTTATAAATGCATTAAGGAGAACATTTTTTTTTCTTTTTTATCAATTGTAGATCAGTTGTGGACCAAGTTTCTTATTATATATTTGTTACCTTTGATTTGATGTTTATCATTATTAGTGTGACCTCTTATCATTGTGTTTTCAGATGGGATGCGAAACTACCACAATTCTTACGTTTCTACACCGCTGGCTCAATCTACGTCCGTATTGACAGTCATGGTGTTGAGATATTGCAGAGACTCAAACTATACCAGGATGCTGTGAACTTACTGGAAGAATTGTTAAAACAAGATCTGTATTGTGAACATTACCGTGGACACTGGTATGAGAGATTGGCTCTCAATCTTGAGGCTCATCTTAAATCTGTTGACAAGGTATGTTTTGTCTTATAGAACAGAATGTTGAAAGCAGTGTTTAATGTTGTTTGTGAACAGATTAATCTGGAGTCATTTGATTTTTCATAGAGTTTGCTTGCAAAAATAAGCCACAATTTGGTCAAATTTCAAATATTGTTAGACAAATATATGGAGAAAATGCTTTATAATTGTAGCCAAAATGAAAGAAATGTTTATTTTGCCCAATATAAAATGATCCTGAATGATAAACTAACACTTTGGTTTCAATTGATTTATGGAATAGATTTGAAAAACAGAACTTACACACCTTATGACTGCTTTCTTAATAAATGGATTCTGTTTAGAGTTTTACAGTCTTGAAGAGAGGTTTAGCTGATGAAACTGTTCGTACTGGTAGAAGGCTGGCTTTATATGAGAGAGCTAGAAAAATCTGTGAGGCACCGAAATCTAAATATGCTGACAGATTAAATGAATTCAATCATGATGAAGTCCTTCCTACCCCAGAGGTTAGGGTGATTTGTGTTTGTTAATCTCATCTTTTGTTATGGTTCTCCTATTTGATTTAACCAGTAGAATAGAGTTTTAATCAAGGCCTTGTGGGTTTGAGACTTGTTCATGTCGCATGTTTAACAATTTGACTCAAACTGTTGCATCTAAAGTCCCAGACATTGTACCAGGTAATAGGCTGTTTATAACATGATGAATGGAATAGTTTAGTGACAAAAAGGTACCCTTCAGCACTGCTTTAGTATTGGTAGATACCCTACTGTACTTCTTTAGTACTGGTAGGTACCCTGGAGCACTAATTTAACACTGGTGTATAATTATATATTACTCTGCTGGCTGGTATATTACTGAAGTGTAATTGAAAAGAGGCATTAAACTGCCAAAAATGTTATTGTTTTTTATTTACATTTGTACAGGTACAAATTGAGGGTATGGTGATATCAGATGCTACATCTATGGGTATGAAGTACCAGTTTGTCATGCATGGTGACACAGACTCTGTGACTCTCTGTGCAGTAGAAGAATTAGTCCTTGAACATTATAAACAAAATGGCTTCACTGAAGGTGATGATGCAGTTAAATTCTATCCTTTCTTTTTCTTAGTACACTGAGCTTGGGTATAATGTGAAGTGTGGAGTCCTAGTACTCAGTTTATCAGTCATTTGTTAGGCTGTATGAGAAGGAACCCTTAAGTTGCTTGAATTTGGAGAGAATTTGGAACTCTGTCACTGCCTTATCAGTCATGCAATTATCTAAGGGGTATCTAAATACCAAAATGTTCACAAAAATATTACTGAATCATAAAATTATCTCTGTATTATAAAAATTATCACTGAATTGCAAGAATTATTACCTAATTATATAAATTGTCTCTGAATTATAAAAATTATCACTGAATTATAAAAATTATCAATTGAGATTTTTGTGGATTCTGTTTCTTTTGACTCATCTATAAAATCAGTTATATTATCCATATCACAATCCTAGATTCTATTACAAAATCTCAAATATATTTGTTTGATATAGATAGTATTAAAATCAGAATTACTTTACTCTGTTTACTTTCTCACAGGCCTGCATGCGGAAGGATCTATCATCAGTAATCTGTTTGTTCTATTATTCTGGGACATTATGTTCATGGATATACCTGATGTGTTTCAAGGACCATTCCAGGCATGTCCTCTGGATATGAATACCAGAGATTTCTACATGAATAGATCCCACCTTGTAGATGATAGGTTAGAATGGTTGAGGAAATCATCAGTTGACGTATGTTTAGAAACACCTCTGAATAAAGACCACCCTGTGAATAAAATTCTGTGAAAAACCATCTCTGATT
Organism: Lutraria rhynchaena; assembly: GCA_008271625.1. Taxonomy (NCBI): domain Eukaryota; kingdom Metazoa; phylum Mollusca; class Bivalvia; order Venerida; family Mactridae; genus Lutraria; species Lutraria rhynchaena. Next base: position 723,470 of record VIBL01000179.1, read on the forward strand.
ATTTACAACAAACTGACCTCTTAATAAAGGCCATCTGTCAATAAAGGCCACATTTTGTCTTTCCCAAGGGTAGCCTTTGTTCACTGGTTTGACTGTGTAGTCTTAAATTAAGTGTGTTGATGTCATTTTTATGATATAATAAGTAACAACTGTAAGATATATATATGCTAATTTCATGTTTTTGTTGAGCTCTGTTCTTATCCACATCATAATTGTAGTACAAAAATAGTCATAAGCTGCAATTGTGCTTTGATTATTTCTCTGATTTTCAAAAAAACGATAGACTAAATTTTCTTGGTCTGTGTATTGTTTTTGTGATCAGTTGTTTGAACAATACATTTATGTGATAGTTATAATAATTGTCTGTAATGTTGAAATTTGATGATGAGTTTCAACCTCCTCAAATGTGAATTTTACACCTCATTGGACACTTTTTTAGACATATTTTACTCAAAGACACTGCATTTGCCTCTTTCATGCTTGATTAATAATTAAATTGGATGTGATAGTTTGTTATATATACAGTAAAACCCCTGAATACTGAACCCTTTCCACACAGGGCCACAGGGTCAAAAGTCCAGTTTCTCTGGTATTCAGAGAACTTAATTATAGAAGAAAAAAAATAGGACTTGAAAAATAGTCAAATTTTCAGATAATTCTGGTTTTCAGAGTCCAGTTTTCTGGGATTTTACTGTACTATTCTATTTACATTTTGTATCCAGGAGTTGAAGACTGAGATATCTCGAGTTTGGAAGGAAAATGCTGGGAAGATGTGCTCTGGTATCAACTGGGATAAATTCCCAAGCCCTGAAACACATCAGGTAATGTTCTCCTCTCAGCATGTCATTAAATTCTTTGGCGGTGAATTCCATTGTTACATAATGTTCAGTGCAAATTTATAAAACCATTAATAGATTAAAACTAGACTGTAGATTTGTTTGTTTTGGCTTGTTGTTTGTGGACTCAAGGTAGTACTTATTGAGTTCTGGTATGTGATTGCCTACATTTTCCCAATACTATCAGAGATAACCAGTTACTTTTGAAAAATTAAATTTCATATATGCATAAAGAAATTATTGTAGTTTAATGGTGCTGTGATGACTACTTTTACCCAGTTTAAGTAATTGCATTTAGAAAATTGATGTCACAGATGCGTTAAAGTTGAACCATTTTGTATCTAAATTTGATAACCCATAAGCGTACATTGAAAGGTTAATTGTTGAATCCCATTGTAGAACCTCGTCAGTTGTATGGGTGGTACAGTGATTGCTGGAATTCTGGAGAGGTATGTTAAAGATCCCCGACATACAAGAAGTGGATTTCCAGATCTCACGTTGTGGAACACGGAAACAAAGCAGGTCAAGGTACAGACTATCATATGTTACCTATTATACCCAGTGCTAGAATTCATACTTTTTTATTCTTAGCATTCTATATCACAGATTGTAGTGTTCTTGAAGGGACAACTTCATTGTATTGATTTTTCTTATAAAAATGTAGAATCTCTCCCATTTTAAAGCATTGTGTTAGAATTTAAAATCTAGGTCTGTGAATTATTCCAACACTACAACTCTTGCTTTGGTGTTCAGATATGTAGAAAAAGATATAAGTCACAGTCATATTGTAGATGTATGCTATAATTAAGTTAAAAATTATTTTTACTGTATTTTTATATTCATAAAATTTACATTTGTATAAATATCCCTTGTATTGACTGTTTTGTAACTTATTGTGATTATCTTATGTCAATCTGGAGTTGTATCCCTTTGAAAGAATTTTGTTTAATGTTCATTCACCTATTCTATCTTTCACGTATATCAGCAGAATTTGGACTTTCTACTTCTGGATCAGATGTCATGAACTCATTTTCTAAACAACACTAAGTCATGCCTCTTTAATTATTGGTCATATGTGTGCAACATAGTGATATCAGGGCTCAACAAATACAAATACACTCGTCAGCTCGTAATTTTGATTAGAAATTGACTAGAAATTGCTCTAGAACTAGTTAAAATTCTTTGCTGGTTGTCCTGCAAGATAAGCAGCCTGAAAAAATTGTCTAGCCATGGATATTATTTTCTTGCATTGTAGTACATTCTCATTTCTGCTTCTCAGATCTGTGAAGTGAAAGGTCCGACAGATAGATTGTCATATAAACAGATATTATGGATTGACTACCTCCTTAAACTTGGAGTGGATGCGGAAGTGTGTTATGTTAAAGGTATCAATGGTATTTTTCCTGACTCATATGCTTGTATCATATCCTCATTAACTATTCCTCATTAGTAACATCTGGTTATCGTTTAAAAAAACCTCTATACTTTTAAATTCATTTGCATCATGTGTTTTTTCTAACATGTATGGTATAGATATTATTATCGAAGTTAAGATAAACTGTAATAACAGTTTTGAAGTAAGTAAAAGGTTTTCTTTGGATTATTTTTAAAACTTGTAATAGTGCCACCTGCCCTCTTATTACATCAATTGGTTGTTTTGTTCTGAAAGGTATTTCAATGTTTTCCTCACTTATTTTTCAGCTGTTGGATCAAAGAAGTTGAAACCAACTGGGAAGAATGAATGAATGAATGAATGAATGAATGAATGAATGAATGAATGAATGAATGAATGAATGAATGAATGAATGAATGACAAAAATTAATGAATTAATGAAATAACTAATTAATTATATAATTGATTATATAATTAATTGATTAATCAATCAATCAATCAATTAATTTACAAAAATAAATAATGAAGGAATAAACAATGAAGAAATGAATTAATGAATGAAGAAGGAAGGAATTAATGAACAAAGAAGGAATAAATTAGTGAACAAAGATGGAACAAATTATTAATAAAGAAGGAAGGAATTAATGAACAAAGAAGGAATAAATTAGTGAACAAAGATGGAACAAATTATTAATGAAGAAGGAAGGAATTAATGAACAAAGAAGGAATAAATTAATGAACAAAGATGGAACGAATTATTAATGAAGAAGGAAGGAATTAATGAACAAAGAAGGAATAAACCAATAAACACAGATGGAACGAGTTAATGAACAAAGATGGAATAAGAGCAATTTTCCCTGATATTTGACAAGATTGAATTTTTACTTTCTTATTTGCTTTAATAGGGATGGATCAACCAAAAGTATTATACCATCCTCTGAAGATTACAGCATGTTGATGTTCATGGACAAGCTCTACCTGAAAGACCTACTGATTGTCGTGTTTTACTGATATCGTATCAGTTGTTCTATAATTTCCTTATTATCTGCTTTCTTTCATTTGATTTCTACTTTTCCTATTTCATGTCCATCAGTCTCTTTGTTGGGGTCTTTTATCACTTCCCTGTGTGCAGGCGTGTGTGTGCGCGTGTATTGTGTGTGTGTGTGCGCGCTTGTGTAGTGTGTGTGTGCATGTATGTGTGTGTGTGGTGGGTGTCTCTTCTTTCTTCTCATACAAGGTCTGTTCTGATTTTCAGGTTATTTGGTAAATTATTTTGGAAAAGCAGAGCAATGAACATTGTATGAATTATTATACCCTGGTAAATAACGTAACATGTTATATATGTTCTATAATGAAATATGCTTGTATGCTTATTGGTGCTTATTTAACATTAGTTAACAATGTTTCAAGATGTCAATATTTTTGTAAAAGCATTTAGTGATTAGTTTTTCAAACCATCAAATGATGTTTATATGATATTAAATATCTTCATGAGGAAATAATTAATTTATGATAAATTTACCTTTTCATACTAGCCAATAGCATTTGTTGATGTAATTAACTTTGTAAGGGCATTAATGTGTGATTGGTTATCTGTGAATGTGATCCAGTGGTTAGTGCGCTGGACTTGAAACCCAGCAATCCGGGTTCAAATCCTAGGTCGTGGCAGTTCATACCCTTCTATTAAAATTTGACAAAAATGTCAATTTTCTTCCATATGTGGAGAAGCTGCTGGTTCTTTGTGCAAGTGTAACTTAGTACTGGTTAATATAAAGTCCAGGAAAACTGGTAAGGTGAACCAGTTGCCATATATAACTAAACATTGTTGAAAAATGGTGTTAAAACCATTGAAAAAAAATTGTGATTGATTATACATCATATATTGATATTATAAGGTAATCTTTATAAAGATGGCTTTGATTTGTTAATCATCTCTCTATGAATGTGACATTAACTGGCTGAGAGTTGTCTTTTTTTATATTGATCTGATGCAGTTAACATTGAAGTATGAATAATGCAAAATCTCAGCTGTTTATGTTAATGTTAAAGTTACCGGAGTTTAAAATAAAGTGTTGATATTCCTTATTTTGTGCCATTTATTGATTTTTATTTTCCGTGGCATTGTATAAACATTTATATTTGTTTTTGTATTATCCTTATTGGATTATAAATAAAAGCTTCACATTTAAACAACACAAATGTTATTGTTTATCATTGAATTATTTAATATTTTGCCATAGTCGGATTATATAACTACCTTAGTGGTTTGTTCTACTTTAACTGGTTCTTGGTTCTGTGTACAAAGCCAGTGTGTTGATGTATGTTATGCCAGGTATCATTTTGTGGCTTTGTCAGTTAGGATTCATATTCTTTATGTGCCACACAAGTAAGAGTAATAAAATGATTACTAAAGTATTCAGTATATATATATATATATATACAGCATATAACACAGACTTAGTGACAGTTTTTAAATGTTGAACAAATCCTGTAGCATAGTTACTTCAACTAAATATTTATATAAATAGAACAAAAATATATGCTCTAACAGACACTAACAAGTACTAGACAACATCCTCAACTAAGAAAGTTTTCATGAAGAACAGACAGTCGGCACACCTAACCATCTCCTGACTGAATAGGGATGGAGAGGGGTGGGGCTCTAGAAAATTTAGAAATCTAGGCTTGTTGCTGGTTTGCTGACAGCTAGAAACATAAAAATTACTATCACACAGACCTGACCATGATATAGCAAAACCTCAATATTAAGACCAGCTTTTGAACCAAGAAAATCAGTCTTAATGATGAGATGGTCCTAATATTGTGTTGAAATGTACAGGAAATATTTAAAACAGATCAGGAAATACGTGGTCATTATAATAAGATGGTCATAATTTTGAGGTGGTTGCAAAGTGAGGTTTCACTTTACAGTGTCCACAAATCTTTGATCTATTTCACTGTAAGCTGTGTTTGCAGTTGATTGTTAAAACAAGTGACATACTAGAATTATGACTCATACCCGATAATGAATTCATCTGCACTTCATTCATCTACCGCATGTTTAATAAAAATAATTGTACATAATGTTCTAAACCGGTTCCTCTATGATCCAGTTTCCACTCTAAATCGACCAAATGTTCTGGTCCCGACTTCATTAGTATATAATTCAAAAGTTCCCTCTAAACTGGCATGCCCTCTAAACCGGCCAAATGACCTGGTCCCGGTCGCGACTGGTTTAGACGGGTTCCACTGTATATTAACATCGTATATATGAAGTACAAAACCTATCGTCACGCTTCAGCTGTTCTTAATTAAAGTACATCCATTGTATTGAGCTGATATAAATCACCAAGGTGTTTATATACACCCAGCTAAATATGCTCAATAATACGTGGTTATATTTTACCTATAGTGTTGTATAGTTCGATGTATTTTACATATATTTGTTCTTGGTTATTTCACAATGGCATTTAAAAGGTGAGTGTGAAGTTACTTGTGATCATTTGCTAATGAAATTAATTTATAATAGTTTGTATTTGATGCCGAAACGACGATCGATACCGGAACATTTAATTCAATGATAATAATTTTTTACCATATGTAAACTTTCACAATGAGTTGATTTCGTCTATTTAAAATATCAAAATACCTTTAAGTTATATATTGTTTAACTAACGGTTCAAATTAGCAAATATACGTCATCGTTTAAGGCATATATATTAAAAATGATGAAACAGAATATTATTGATTCTTGTTTAGGATAAAACCATAGCAAAACTGGAATGAAAGATGTTAATACCCCACTGAAATGTTCAAACCTTTTATTTCAATTCTGTCTCTATGAGTGGCTCTGTTCACACTAATTTTGTTGTACCAACATTTAAATGTTTCAAAGTTGAGTAACTTCGGTTCCCACCCGCTTCATTAATCCATACCCATACTTATACGCGCTTAATGAATATATTTGTGTATTGGACTTGTTTATCCCTCGCCTCCGGGATAATCCAGTGTACATGAATGGTTCAACGATCATTTAATAGGATTTCCAAGTCCATGCACACAACTAACTATGTAAATATATAATGGCCAATCGGTGTATCATTTTATAAAGCGTTTTGGTAAATACCTGTTTACATTAGTAAACAGAATTTGAAAGACCCCGTCTATATTGTGCATTTAAAGGACAAGGGTTTAAATCAAATGTATATTATCTATAACGATAATCATCATTACCTTTCTGATATTAAATTATACTATAACTCAAAGTTTTGTGTGGGTGGGGAGCTAAAAGAGCGGGTACGTCGCATATATAGAACTGAACAGAATATCTATTTGATTTGTTTATAAGTAAATCATCTGCGTATATATAAACAATGACAAACACACGATATATATTAGTCACTCAACACATTGATATTCAACAACAACAAAAATGTTCAAATGATTATAAGTAAAGATGGACGGAGAATTTAAATATTATTGAAAGTGAATTTTTCAATTTTGTGGCTTTTTCAAATAAAGATATTTTAATTAACAATGGTTTATTTCAAGAATTTAATAATTCTAAAAAAGGAACCTGAATAGTTATTATAAAAATATGGTTAGACATATCGTTTATACGTCCACATATATAAATATATGATTGGAAAAAGTCGCTACTCAGAAATCAAAATTGCTCAACAATTTATCATATCTTGAAAATTGATTATGCATCGATTTGAAAATCTACTGATAAAATCATTGTACTTTGCACAGCCAACGGTAAATAAATAAATTTCTCGGATGGACTAATTAAAATAGCTTAGGATCAGTTTGTCAGAGAAAATCGGTTAACGTAAGAGTGAATGTTTACCTAAACATGCAAATATGTTAACTAGAAGCTCCTTAAGAAGAAACAAAATGTGTTTTTTTTATACGCAGTTGGTCTTTTTTGGAAATTTATTCGTTCAATCATATCAGTAAATTTGTCCTGAAGAGCGGCTTTTGTTTACAGGGTGACTTTTATCGTGGACAGATATTAATACTTAAACGCTCGATATCATCCAAAACTATTCTTTATTCTCAGTTGGAGGCAAGCCCCTCACTCATGTTGAGAATTTATTTCAGTTGTCTTTAAAAGAGATACAAATGTATAATTAACCACACGAAGTTGAATAAAATACGATGTGTGTGACAAGGAATGCGTTATATTTTACTTGCTGTCATGTTTTATGTTGCAACATTTTTAAAATTATGTCAAAGACAGAGCAATATAACAGAAAACATTACTTTCATTATATTAAAGTATTGATAGCTTGAGGCATACTATTCTCAGTGTTATCTAAATGTAATTTTCATATTCGAAATTTATTAGCCCTAAGGTAGCCTACCATCTCTTTAATATTTAATTTCAATGTCAACTTTACAGAATGTAGTAAATATTCTAGATTCTAGATGTCTAAATATGGACATGCGATTTTCTATGGTACTTAAAGTTAAAAAGTAAAGTCAAGGCGTGAGAAGTATCTAGTCGCTACCATATATTACCCCAATCGTTACTTAGTTAAATTGGAGCTGAACTTTACAGACCGACCATAACTTACCTACATGTGTAGCTTCTGAATACCGGACCATCAAAAACTTAAAAAAAACAGACAAGTTTCTCAGTCCCATTTCCCCCTTTGTTTTCTTTACTCTACTTCCTACTTAATTAAATATACACTAGGGACCGTCAAATTTGTTTTTAAATGTTTTTTGTTTGTTTGTTTTATACGGAGTAGGTCCAATATAAACCTTCAAAATACTACCCGATGCAAATGTATAAAAAATCACATGCTTTAGAAGGGAGTTCACCAAAACAGCCAGTTAGTAAAAATGTAATAGTTACTTCCCTTCATTAAAAGGGTATCTGGCTTCCGCTGAAGGATTGGTACAATACTTGTATAGTATCAGATGACAGACCGAAGTCCATTCAATTTAAGATGACAAATAATAAAAAAACTCGGTGCATTGATAGGGCGATTTTTCTTGGAAATTAAAAAATGCACTTTTGCTGTGTGTGTGGGGGGGTATCGTAGTCATGTATCTATATGTATGTATCATATAGTTGATTTTATTCGAAATACAAAAGTATAAGGGGAAATACTCAACTCGTGCAAATTAGTTCAATCATAGTCCCATTTTGGAGATGCTACTCACAACATGAATTGTCCCACCATTGCTTCAACAGACTCATTGCCTTCACGTATGCGACCAAACGTACTAAAGAGAAGAACCAAACCCGTTCATTGTATTTGGGATTAATTAAAGTGAATTACGCTTTAAAGTTTACATCACATATCTGATAAATGAATAGTTAATCTGATTAACGATATAATTCACCGAACTATTCATTAATTTCACGGTTCAATTTTAATTGTTGTTAAACTACATTGCTATAATTACATGTGAACATTAGTTCCCCATAATATATGTATATTACAGACTTCTCACTTTTATACTTTTTTCTAGAGATCCGCTGTTGTATTGCTATAGTTTGTTTAAAATTTCACTCACATTAATTTTGTAGTACTACAATCGAGCTCAATTTAGGGATCAAACAATATCCTACTTAAACAAATGTATACATATAGAACTGTCAGCTATGTAAAAGAGAAGTAGTTCAGGAACGTTTACAGACAATGCGGAAATGTTTTCTTTTTTCATTTCATTGTTCAATTAAACCTGAGCTATCGACTATATGTGAACAAAGTAGACGTTCAAACAACGGATATTCCAAACCTCATATTTGTTGATGCTAAATATGAAATAAAGACCAACTGCACACTAAGACCTTACATTTCTATACACAGTTTAATGGCTTTTGTTAACGGGTTCGACTATATCTTAAGATCATAATTATTTGTCTTTTGCGCGGACATGCTTCGTCAATTGGCTTGGTTTCTGTACAAAGAACATTCTTTGATTTAGATCAACACAAAGAATTCATACTTAGATGCTGATATTGAGTTCCTCATGTGTACACACAACCTCATGATTTTTCCCACCGTACAATTTAACTATTAACTCAACCTCTCTGGAGCAACAACTTCTCAAATACAACATATTTTTTCGTCTCCCACAGGGAGTTGCTTTAGAGGGTACAACGTCATACTTTCAGTGTAAATGTTCTGTTTCAGATGCTGTACGAAAACAAGAATGGCATACCTGTCAACTGCATCTGTGATTACTACAACAATTTTCGTCATGCATATATTCAAGGAATTGGAAAGCGAAACAGTTTTAGAATTACTAAATAAAATAAATAAAACAGATCAAAGTGGACAGAACAATGTGGATAAATTGAATGCTATGAATTATTATTCAAATCACAAAGAAGCGGTTTTGAAGTCATACATAAAACTTTTAGGCGGTATGTTGAAATCAGAAGACATTGTTGAAATTAGAAATTATTTCCAAGTTCGGGAAAAACTAATAAATCCATTGGATTACGCACTTACAGACAATGTCCAAAATGTATGTGATTCGAACAAGCCCCCATTTTTGTTAATCATATGCATATCAGAGCCCAAAAATTTGTTAAAAAGAATGGCAATCCGAAATACCTGGGCACAAATGACAGCGTCGAAATCCAGAACAGCAAAGTTTGTATTTGTTGTTGGTAAATCATATTTGCAATATGATGACGATATAGAAAAAGAAGTGAAAACGCATGGTGATATCATAAGAATAGATCTATTTGACTCGTATAAGAATTTATCAATGAAAGTATTGATGGGGCTAAAGTGGTCATCTACATTTTGTCAAGGTGTTGAATTCGTAATGAAAGTGGATGATGACTGTTTTGTTCATGTTGGGAATGCCATCACTATGTTGGCAAAATTAACAGTGCCGAAGCACGGCATAATCGTCGGTAATATTGATGACAGGCACAAAGTACAAAGAACGGAAACCAAATGGGTATTAAGTGTAGAAGAGTTTCCTTTTCCAAAGATGCCATTGTACGCAAATGGACAAACTTACGTTATTTCAGGCAACATAATAAGATCGTTATTATATGCTGGGGAGCGCATGCCTTACGTGTTTATTGAGGACGGATTCGTTACAGGTGCGTCCTCGTATACAACATATACTGAAGAAGAAATAATGATAAAACAATTAACATATAATTTATCTTATCTTAAAACATACAGTCTAGGGTTTTTATGGTTAGCATTGCATCAACGATTGTGTAATGTTTTTATTGTTTTAGGTCATTGATCTTTAACGTAAATATGTGTAACAATCTATTACAAATACGAGTTTGACTACAGTATGAATTAAACTCTAGCTGTTAGTACACAAATAAACAATCCATCAATCTAGATATAAACGAGGGTCTGGATTTACAGCCATTTGCTTATTTTTTTCAGGTATTCTGAGGACCGTTATTGGAGCAAGTGTTCAGCATATTAGAGGGTTTCCAACTGTTTTCATGCAACCAGCAAAGCCATGTTCTTTTCATAATAAAGTTAGAATTTCAGCCACAAATATCAAACCCGAACTGATGATGGATATATGGCATAATTTAAATGTTCCTATGGAAAATTGTTATCAGTGTAATAATCTGCATTGCTAAAAACTAGTTTAATCTTATTGGCTATGTTTATCAAAAATCTCGGTCATAGCAACCAGTATTACCCATTTAAACACACCCTTTATTCTTGAATTTTTAATGATTCGATAATTCTGTTTTATTATATCTTATTTAATGTTCCTAAAACATTGTGCAAAGATTCACTCGATAGATTGAAAATAAGACCGTTTATGGAACGAAACTCTCTACCTTTATGCTGATGTGGTTTCACTTTCTAGCTGAAATGTGGAAGATGTATCAAAACACCTATAGATCGCATTCGCTTGTTCATTATTTTTAGGTGCATGATTTATTCTTGTTTATTTTTCTATTTGTTAAGGTTGAATATGAACCTCGCATTACTTGCACAACTACATACGTATGCGATATACTTCTGTTTGTCCATCTTGTTACATGCATGTTTGTATCCTCGTGGGCTTTTTCGGCCTTTTGGAAATAAAATATTTCGTCCTGTTGGAAACCTTCAGGTTTGCACCAAAAACATGGCGGGTTGGTTAGCCGTAGACATGACTTGTTGTTTGGCCTAAATAAAACAATGTACCAACATATTTCTTTGTTTACAATTTTGGGAAAACAAATTATTTCTACAACAATCAATTCGAGTACAAATGTTTCCAGTCATGATTTTAATTCATTTGTGTTTAACGGCTGTCGCTGTATATAATTGACTTCGTTTTAATTATGCATATCTCATATAAACACTTGTGCCAGCAAGTTGAAATTCTTCGTTAAGGATATGTTGGCAATACTTATATAACATTATATAACATGCCCTCTGAAACATAACGCAGTACTGTTGGACATCTCTTATCAACACATCACCTGAATCAAGCAAATTTGATTCTTCCAAAATTATCATCAGTCGTAAAAATGTTCGTATTTTATCTTAAAGAAAAAACTAGTTTAGGCATCCTCTAAATCTGGACTTCAAAAAGTCAAGTTTAGGGAGTACCCACTGTACATATGTATTGTGTATGAGACAGTATTTAATCAACCGGCGATGTTTCATCACATTATAAGTATACTTGTATATAGACACTCGTTTCTTTGAGAGTATCTTAACTCACATTCAGGCTGGATTGCGTCTCCAAGTTATGCGGATACTGAACAAGCCATAATTACAAACTGCCGAATGTAAATGGACATTTTTCTGCGTTTTAATTATTAATGTTTTAACCACAGTACCGAAATTTGTACATATAAAACGTGGATTCCTCTCTTCCTATATCATACATATTTAAACACTATTTGATAACGATACCTTAATGAGATTGAATCGGGGCTTATAGGTTATCACTAAAACGTCCGTTTTCTGCAGCCTACAGGACCGTCATTCGAACACTTTTCCTCACTAAATTCTGTCCGTGTTATACTACATCATGTCTGAGTCAATATTCGAACTCAGCAACATTTGTTCTCTATTCGTAATATTTTAAGACGGCATAAGTCCGAGAACAACTTACACAATGCAAGAAACATAAGAGCTGCTATTTTCTGATCTCTATTTTACTTTTTGAAATTAATTGGAGTGATGTCACATGTTGTTAGATTTTAAGTCTAATGAAAAGTAAAAGAAATCCTTGTTTTGTATAATGCATCAATTCAGACCATTCATGTCATTTTGTATAAAAATTATTGAAAATAGTATATTCCATACCGCAGATGGTAAAACCTTGTTCAACCTTTTAGTAAACAGTTTAAACTAATAGCAACACATGTCAAATGTGTTAGATATTGCTTGAAAATGCTGAAACGGGCGTATCACAATCATTAAAGTATTGAAAAACTGATCTGGGGACCCTATCTTTTTCTTTTTTTTCTTCTACTTAGCATGCATTGAAATATAAGTCCTGAAAATATCAGATTTTTATTTAAGGAAAAACGTAAAGAAATGCATAAAGAATAGGAAAATAGTGCGCGGCATACAACAGCAGTGTTCTAATTCCTGTTGATCCCTGTATACTAGTTTTCCGGTAGATTCTTAGATATGTATTCCAAACACGATCAGTAAATTTTAATTTGACAAAAATCAAGAGAAAGCGATTCTTTTGATTACATAATTACGTCTGGACAAACATTTGGTTATCTTGTTTGAACATTTTAGAACACCTGTCAACAATGATTCGTTGATGTAATTGATACATATTTTATGACGTATGGATAATTAAACAAACGGTTTCATATGCTAAAAGTTATTATTCAAGAGCTAGTGTTCTTTACGAGGTATTTATTTAAAATGGTAAACATGAGGTAAGTACAGCTTCATATTGCTATAGATAATCACGAAAGGCAAATAGTACCAAAGGGATATGTTGAATTACGTATGTGTCACGTGACTACCGTATTTATATTTTAATTTTTACCTGTTAATTAGATGTTTGTTGTGTCTCGAGGTATCTTGAATGGCATACATGTATCATCAACTTCTGAACCAATTAATCCAAAATATCAAGTAACAGTGACAGCAGCAGACAATCAGATGCAACTATTATAAAAACACGCAAATCAATATACAAATTCGAATTTTCTAAGAGAAAGTAAACCATTACTTTGTCAGCACTTTATCTTGCAGATGTCACAGAAATGTTTAAAATACTGATAGTAATAATGAAAAAGTTGAATAAAATTCGATTCTATTTTTGATTATAACTCGAATAAGAATGTACTAGTATTTCTTTATTGTACAATTATGCAACATTCTAACGACTTCTTGCTCTTTCTCCCTTAAAGCGACAAACTTTTCCACATGATGTTTTAGTGGTTATGGATATATGAATTATATTCTGTTTTAGGTATCGTATGAAAATTATATTAGGAAACTTAACTGTGATGTATGTGGTAACGACAGTCTGTTTTATTTGGTATCCATACACGGCATTAAAACCGCCACAAAGAGTTGAACAACACGAACGCTTAGTGGAACACACAAATGATATAAGAGCAAAGAATGTAAAGCCAGTTGGAGAGATTGACCTGACAGCGATATGGGACATGATAGGAATGTCTTCCTACAAAATGGAAGAAAAGGACAGTAGCTTACAAAATGCAAAAACAGTGGAATACCCAATAGAGATAGGAGTAAAGGATATGGAAATGATTGGTGGGACAAAAACGAAAACGATAATGGACAAGATAGACAAGTCGTCATACAAAGCAGCAGAAATGTATAGTTACTTCAAGTTTTTAAACACCGCCTTAAGTCAAGAGGATAAAGTAAATATTATGAATTATTTCAGAGTGAGACAAGAACGCGTCAATCCATTAGATTACAGTTTTATTGGTACAGTACGGAATGCATGCGACCCAAATAACCCTCCGTTCTTGCTAATTATGTGTACTTCAAAACAGGGCAATTTCTTACAACGAATGATTATTCGCAAAACATGGGGACAAATGAAAGAACTGAAGGATAGTAATGCCAAACTTGTATTCATAGTAGGCAAATCGGATTTACCAATAGGAGACGGCATTGCAAAAGAATCAGACGTGTATGGCGATATTGTCCGTACATCCGTTTTTGACAGTTACAAAAATTTGACAATGAAAGTAATGATGGCGCTGAATTGGTGTTCGACATATTGTCCGGGTGTGAACTTTTTTATGAAGGCTGATGATGACTGCTTTGTACACGTACGTAATGCCGTCAATATGCTGAAGCAATTGGATGTGCCCGAGCAAGGCGTTGTTGTCGGCAACGCAATTTTCAAGCATGTTGTATTTAGGACAAAGACCAAATGGATTCTGAGCGAAACAGAATTTCCATTTAATAAAATGCCTCTGTATACTGGCGGACAAACATACATTATTTCCGGAAATATAGTTAGCTTGCTATTTTATGCTGGAGAACACATGCCGTATGTTTATATAGAAGATGGATTTGTAGCGGGTAATGTAACATTACATATTATTTTATAACAAGATAATAATACATGCTTTATCCTTTGGGGACTGTACGCAAATATTCAAACTATAGGACGATACTCATCGGAAATAAGATCAGAAATAATGATACGGAACAGAAACTTTTCAGAAAGTTCTATTGCACAATTGTCGAGATCGACACGGACCATAACAAAAGTCGTCCATTTTTCATTTATGGTTAAAGTTTTGCAATTACATGCATTTGACAATTTTAAGCTATTCGAACATAAAAGCAAACAATTGTGGACATTTCATGTGTGTATAATTATGTCGCCTTGGTCAGCACGAATATTTTCGATTTGATATAACTTGGTATTGCACAGAAACTTAGTACGCTTGTTATAGGTTTATAGCAATCTGCAAAATCTAGCAAAATGCAGTGCAATGTGTATTGTTCACTTTGTAGAATGCCATTTGTTCATCAGTTTAAAGAGATAGATGTTATGGACACACTTGCTACCGGGAGTAAAAATGACATGCTAATTAAGAAATTCAATCAGTGGGACTCACGAATACAGATGTTTCAATTTTTTATTATTTCAGGTATATTGAGATTAGTCATTGGTGCAAAGATTAAACCAATGATGGGGTTTCCTAATGTGTTTATGAAACCAGCATCACCATGTTCCTTTCACAACACTGTTCGAATATCGGCAACAAACATTTCACCAGAACGGGTGATGCTAATATGGAACAATTTGGAAAATGCCACTATGGTCAATTGTTATGCCTGTAAATCGTTGTCTTGCTGATGTGGAGAAAGTGTGTTATTGAGTATCATTGTATATATGGACATTGAATTCGATTATAAATCATTTGTACCGGTCTTTCTTTAAAATGTGAATTCAAGAGACAACTATATGCGACAATATATTAATTCCTTGATTTTAGATAAAAATGACTGTATGCAGATATAAAACGTGCATGTATGCATACAATCATATTGGGTTGTTCATTGGGGAGGTAAGGGTTCAGATTTTCATTTTGTTTTTCAACATTTGCGAAAAATCCTAAAGAACAAGGGATCAGTATTTACAACTATGACTAATTTTTTACTTCCTAAATATATCTTATAAAACACTTTAAAGAATACTTTAATATTAATAGTATTTTAATATTAGTATTTTAAATACTTTAAAGAATGCAGTTCGCTGTTCGCAATTCGCTATTCGAATGGCAAACTGCGAACTGCGAACTAAATTCCAGAACGCAGTTCGCAATTCAAATCGCGAACTGCGAACTACGTTCCAGAACACAGTTTGCAATTCGAATCACGAACTGCGTTCCAGAATGCAGTTTATAGTTCATAATTCGTAATTTGAATTGAGGACTGCAGTTTGGAACGCAGTTCGCAATTCGAATCACGAACTACCTTCAGGAACACAGTTCGCGATTCGAATCGCGAACTGCAAACTGCGGTTCAACTTTATGCGACCGATTGTTGGGTAGCGAGTTCGTAAGCTGCAAAATTCTACAATTCGTCGAATAAGACAAATCCTCTTCTTTTCTCACACATCAAGTTCAGATAATTATTTGAGTGTTCACCAAAGGGATGGACTTTTGTTTGTATATTGATCTAGCTGGCTATGGTCGATGAAACCAACAGAAAACATTTGTACAATACAAAGCAATCCGCATATTAATATCAATAAACTGGCAACGAACAGATGTTCGTGAGTGCCTTCCATCTTTACTAATGCAAAAGTGACTTGTTCTTATTGCTTCGAACGGAGGGGATATGTCACCTTTGAAATGTACATGACAATGTCTTTTCCTTGACTCTTTTATTTGATCTCTGTGAAATTTCAAAGATTCCTTGGTAGGAATTGCTTTGATCGGAACGTACATGTGTAAAATTAACACTAATGCTAACTCTTTAGCTTTAAGTTATTGGGACTGTGAGTGGGCTAAAATGGTTTATATAAGTCCATGTGATAGTTATCAGAAACAGTCATGATAAAGTTGAACGGAACTAGTATCAACACTTGTCGAATTTTTCAACATCGCAAACTAATTACATGAATTATTTGTACGTGTATGTTTCATTTCCTTACACCCTGGTGAAGATATATCATAATGATGTAGTTTGAAAGTGCTTAATATATTATTCTTCAATGATTTACTTTCGTTCTGTGATGATTCATGCTCAATACAGAAGAGAAAGTATTAAAATCTTCTTCGATAACCAGTTCAAACTTGACAGAGTCTAACCAGGTATAAAGCCGTACACTGATGATACACCATACAGCGGGAGGAGGTTAGTCCAAAGATTCGGATATCTTGTTGATATGTAAATTAAGAATTAAAAGAAAGAGCAACTGACATGAGTTTGGTCTGACACAGGTTTCCAAGCTCACTTTTTAATTTTTCCGGTTATGGATTAACAAGGTCTAAATTATTCATGTAGACTCCAGAAGTTAAGTCTTAGGATTGGCTTCTTTGGTTAACAATGTATGTCGTTTCAGTAAATTTCTTAACAACGTTGTAAAAATTTTTGATTGTTTCAACTAATAAGAACATTGACAAGGAGTCTGGAGGTATGCAAGAAAAGTACGTTTTTGATCATTGACAAATATCCAAATATAGCATTGACAGGTACGGTAAATGCTGTTTGTTATCAAATACTGTCAATACATTTATTATTGAGAAAGTAATATTTTACATAAATGATACAAAATCCACATAACAGACAAATATCGTGCATGCTCTTGCATAGCACGAACAAATTGCACACAAACTTTGTTTTTGCGCTGCATTTAATTTCTTTTCATTAGTTATCACGTTGATAATATTCGTATTTCAAAAGGACTTGATCTGTACTCGCAAGTTTCAAAACTAGCTTTGCATTTTGATTTTTTTATTTGTAATTTGAAAACATCTTGGACAGATTCAAAGAGTTGTTTTACGAATGGAATTGAAACCAAAGAAAAAGAGAACACCCCAAAACCTCTTCTTCAATATTTTATGTTCATGTAACACGGAACTGAATCAAATATGAAATATGAGCAATTCTCTCGTACGTAATATTTGGTTCAAATTGCCCCTGTAGAACTAACCCTGGTGTTGACATGCTATAGGTGTTGACATGCTTGATAGTAATTAAGAAATCGTTTTAGTTCCTTCTTGTTCGTATACCATTTTGAAAATCTATTTAGACCCAACACAATAGGGGGATTAAAAAGTTCTATTCCTAATTGATGTCCGGACGTAATTGCCTCAGTATATATAAATAAGAATTTAAGGCATGACCTCTGAATAGGTACAAAATGTGCTGATTCTAGCAAACGCGTGCTCAACCTTACGTTCAGACTAAGGGTCGAGATTGTACTACATTTGATCAAAATACGTATTAGTGTCTTCAATTTAACTACAAACATAAGTTGTGCTTGCAAAAGAAATGATTGTCTTTGTCTTACTTTGGCGTGAGACTTTGTATCACACTATTTTGATAGACTTGAATTCTACATGCCCGGTATGTCAACTTAAACCTCCGTTAGTTGTATTTTCTACAAATTAAACTTCATATGAGCATTTATGGAGAAGCAATTCATTTCTGAAAGTCAGAAGTAGTAAAAATAACGTAAGTACACCCTAGGGATCATATTTTGGAATTAACGCGCCTATGACCGAAATACTCTACCAGTTATAACAACATCAAATATATCTACTACATTACATAAAAAGGATTATGATTACATGAGCAACTCATGATTCTCATAGATAACTACGGTATTCATATCCCGTAGAAATACAACCAGCTTATTATATTAATTGTGCTTCCTGGCAGAACATTACGGACATATTCACTACTTCATACGACTTCTGTCATTGTACTAATTGCATTGAGAGTGAACGATAAAATCCGAGTCACTGGAAAAAACCGATTGATGGAATGCCAATAGTGAAGCAATGAATCCTCAGCGAGAAAACAACAATGCCTTGTATATTTCTCAGTATATGCGCATTATAAGTCTTCTAAGTTAGATGCCAGAGCGTATTAAACGAATCTCTGTCTGGGTAACAGATTTCTCTGGTATAAAGTGAAGCCCACGAAATTGGATCTGATATATTTTTCGGAAAACTGGTGTTCGTGGCTATTCTTGGAGGCAATGACGCTGCCAGTGCTATTTATTCCTGTATTTCAAGTCGAGTAAAAGTCGGTTTTACAAATGTAACGCAAATTTGGCTGACATGGCGTCGTGAAAGTTGGCAGTCGATGTATTCAGTTTGTCTATAACAGGGAAGCATATATTGTTCGGATATTGAATTTGCTTCAGAAAATTGAAAATGTAACTGGGTGCCGCCAATACGCTGTGAAATTAAAGATTACGAGAAAGTTGCAAGCGTTTTTCTTAGGAGAATTCCATTTCAGGATAGATATTGGATCGTTTAATTGGAATGTTCATTTTTTCAATGGAAGTTTGATACCATTAATTCGTCTTCCCTAATTTTATTGTGCTCAAATGCAAGTGTACATAAAGTGTGTGTTTCTTGACTTTATGAACCAAGACACCAAGGATGAAGAAGTGTCATTAAAAATCATGACTTACCGATCTAATCATGAAATTCAAGGTCGATTTCGATTTTACGACAATGAGACCCATTTACGACGGGATTGGAAACAGCATGCTCGTGCGAATATTCGCCAAAAGACATTTTTGGAGGGAATTTTGCTGAAGTCGTTAGATCCTGACAGTAAGTATTTTAATGACCATTGAAGTGTTAGAAATGTTTTTATTTAGATGTATTTATGTTTAGATGTATTATTCAACATCTCAGTTGATTTATCAGTTGTATTGTTGATATATAAAGTAATGTGAATTCATAGCCCGTGTTGTAGTAGACTGATTATTTCAGAATATAAAGTCTTTAATCACATTTAGCAGTGGTCAAAAGTGTGCACTTGAAACCACAGGAAATAAACACAGCCAAGTCACTCAGTATTCAATAGCATATGCTGTACTCCTTATATCCAAATAAAAGCTTTCAGCGTGAGATCTAGTATCTTGGTGTTAATAAAATTCTCCTCACTCAGTGGAGAGCTCTCTGTTGTCTTCTACTATTTCTGTTTTATGACGTATCCTATTTCCGGAAAAGTGTTAATGCAGTCAAATACCTTAATGGACAATAAAATATATTTCTGGGGAAACTAGATTGTTCTATTGAGCATTTCGAGGGTGAAAGCGAAATAAATACAACCATATTTAGAAAAAAACACTAGACTTCTTTCTAATTCATCAGTTGATTGTTTGATTTCATGTACGTACATTTTTGTTTGAATAAAAATACAATGTGTCCCTTACTTTTTAAATATCTTTAACCCTAACTCAAACAGATTAGAACTGAATTCTGATTTTGAAGACAAATGTGCTTTTTATGAGTATATAGCATGACAAAAACAAACAATGGGTGTTTCAGTAGTTGAGTGGTTCTGACTTGTAATTACTAGCCCCTCACAGTAGTGTGTTCAAACCCAATCCGGGTATAAACAAATTCATATGTGAGGAAGCCGTTCAGCGAACTTACTGATGGTCAATGATTCTACCCAGGTGTACGCCTGGGGTCTTCCTGCACCGTTTATACCGGAAATGCCACCAAATGACTGCGGCTTTTGGTACGACGTTAAACGCGAGTGAAATTCTCACAAAGCAAACGAAAACAATAACAACGGGACATTTAAGAAACACATTAGTGTTGCCTCTACTCAAGTGATTTGTACGAGAACAATTGTCCATTAATTTGTTAATTTTGTGATTTTAGAAATGGATGATTATGTTTACATGTGGACGAACAATTCAGACTTGTCAGAATTGAGTCCAGTTACATGCGTTGCTTGTTTGTGTAAACAAACCCTTTGTCAATTTTATCTTCGATAGCATTTACATTATACATGTACCACTTGTACATGTATACCGTAATTTTACATGGTTGCAAATAGATTCAGATATTCTTTTTGAGCCATTAATTTTGGCATCATAGATTGTGATAGATTTAGGAAGCTTCATGCATAAATCATAGTACATTCGAATTATGTTGTATAATTACTCCGCAATAAACATACTGTTTTATCTTGCGCACTTAGACAATTCGCCAAACTTACACAAAGAAGCAATTAATTATTATTGCTGTTAAGACATTATTGATTATGCACGAGACAATGTAATAGAATTACACTGAATTTTATTCTGATCATGTTCTACCGAGTGTACGAATTTTAGAACAAAGTCGATATCAATTTATTATTATGATCGGATCTCTGATATGTTTAATGTAATTAGTTGTGAGATATTTATAAGATACATACGATAATAGCATGTATCATAAAAGCTTATAACAATGATAAGTTGTACCGAATTAGCGCTGAATGCAGTAGGTATACTGTCATATGTTATTTGTAACGCTAATATTGAGTCGCCATATGTATACCAAACTATACACAGTAGACAATGTTACATTTCTAGTGTTAACCTATATTCCACGTAAACATGAATGTATATAATATACATAATGCCACCTACAACATCAACTCATCATCACACAGGTATAATTCTAGTAATAAACCGACACACACAGAAGTTTAGAGGCCGTAATACTTTCTATAAATAACAACATTGTATTAGCAGCACCGTGTTGATTGAGATAACATACGCACGTGATTTGGATTAATATTGCGCGCGCTATGAGAGACGTTTACTGATGACTTGCAATGCAATGACATGTAAATATAAAGTTTATGTCTGTCAATTAATTTCTACCAACCGTGCACTGAAAAATACCCGTGTTTTATGAAAACTTAAACATAGTGACTGTAAATCAATTTTCTCTAATAGGTTATTTCAAAACAAATAAGTGTGTTCTTAATGAAATGTATTTGAACATGTGACCTTCGAACTTTACTCATGTTATGTAATACACTCATTAGGGAGGGACGAAATACGGATACGGAATATCACAAAAAAGCTACGTGTGTAAAATACTATATACCTTTGTTTTCAATGAATTCGGTAACCATATAAATCCATGCACTATTTGGAAATTGCACGAATGCTGCAAATACCGAGACAATTTGTTCAATATCATTTCGGAAGTTAGTAATTAAAGGATATTGATTTGAAATACATTTGGTATATTTTTGTGAATTATTTAGACATGATGCAAGGCAATGTTAACTTTGTAATTTTCGATTACGACAGCAAATATCGATACGAAAAAAAAACAGTTTGCTTTGTAAAAAAATGAATAATTCAGCAGATGATATTCTCTCGTACGATGATGTTGTTTTATGCGTATTTATATGAAGAATTGCTACCATTAGAATCTCTTACAAGATGTTGAATGACTATGGAGACATAGCTACTACAAGAGACACACACTGTTTTTTATAAAGAATCACATAAAATCTCGGAAGATCTTAAACTAAAGCTATTTTAGGATACATTGTACATGAAGAGACAGTTGCATAGCTGTAAGCTCGGAAAATGTCAAATAATCTTTCATGGTGTGACCGTGGGCGATGAAAATACGTTAGTACTACGTTATTTAGAAACAGGAATCGATTCTCCTAACTAACACAAGTCCCGAGTTTAAATATCCTCAGCGTTTGTTAATTTGTTTAGAGAAATTTAAGATGGATAAATTGAAATGTCTAGACAAGCTAAATGAATTATATTTTTTAAAATCTACTTTGAATGCTCAACATGTGAATCAATTGTGAAAACACTGATTTGGGCGGAAAACTTTGTACTTTTTAGCGAGACAAAATTGATCAATGATTTCTGAAAATTAAATTAATTGCAAAGAGACACCTGTCACATTAGCCATTCAGGGAGTTATATGGGATTATGAAGAGTTGACGTATATTTACAGCTTCATTGGATCAGTCTTGTCAATAAAGGTTTACCTAGGGGTAGCCTTGGTCACATGTTGCTATTGACTCACACGTGGCCGACAATTTAGGTTTGAATAAAGACAGATGTTAAAATAAATTTAGTAAAATTAGTGGCTGGGAGATTATTGCTTTAATAGCGGATTCCAATATTGTGTCATAAAAACAAACTACCGATATTTCAACATTGATACATACATTTGTATAATGAAAATAGAACTTTGCATTGAACGGTAATTTTGCATGCCCATTAAGTTTAAGGGAATTAACAAAGAGATCATGATTATGATAGGATTGGAAGGAAGTAGGATGAGACAGAGTCTGTGCCAATATGAAAGAAAAAAAATGAAACTATATACCATAACAAATGAAACTATCGTTTGACATGCTAACACAATTATGATGAAGCTTGAAACAATGCATCCACAGATTGTTCGTTTATTAAATTGATGTTATTTTTCTTATTCGTGTATAATCGTGATATAGAGTTAGTTATTTGCGAATTAACCCGTTTGACCCGTTTCCGTCTTTACCGGCCCACCTATTATAATCTATGAACTATTTATCAATGTTCGGAAAAAATGTTTTGGCATCGTTTTGCCAATGTTGTTTCCATGTTTTATGCTCTATATCACTGAGAGCATCGTGAAATTCTCGTACGATTTTATTACACAGTTTGTAAATCTGACATGTGTTAGCATTTATCAAAATCCTTCAAACATTGAGATGTATTATGCCATAATATTTTGTAAACAATTATACGAAGTGGAACAGTAGTTAGTGCATTTTTTTATCTTGAGTGGATTTTTCACAAACTCTGAATAAGCTACTCATCTAGAAATTGTGCTGAAGTTGGAACTAATGATGAAATATATCTTAGCGTCATGCATTCTGGGCCCCTATTCCTTTCTTACACCCCCTCCCGAAACACGCGGAAGAAGGCAAACCACTATCATTATGTCACTGTCAAAACAAAACATATGAAATTACGTTCATTTTACGACGTTCAGCGCATACTTTGTCTAGAGAATTTAGTCACAATATAATGTGTCGTATCGTAACGATGTTTTAGCGTGATTGTCTTTGCGTGTTTTAGAAACTACAGTGTAATTGAAATTTAAGTAACCGATAGCCTGATACTTATTGCAATGGGATATATATATAGAATTTTGCCCACTTGGACACTATAGTAAATCAGTACTTCCTGGTATGTGATTTGCAATTTCTTATAAAACATACACGCAAATAACAGGATGCTAACTCTGGGGAAAATGTGATATAACCTGCTTTTAGCGACCCGTCTCATGTATAAACAGGTCACGGAATCATTGAGACATCTGGTATGATAGTTTGTGAAAAAAACACCGATCCCTCAATTTTGTTTTGACCGTAAGAAGAGAAGTACGAATATATAGAACGAGTAGTTATAAAACTAGACTTATCATTGAATTGTGATTACATACCCCGCAAAATGGGGATAGACCGCGCGACCGACCACCAACCAACCAACAACCAGGGTGATTCTTGGTTTACGGGGGTATAACCATATTTCAACTCTAGTGTATTTATTTAAACAATACTAGTATTTAAAAAGGGATAAGACATATTATGTATCCCAGTGTTGAAATCACACCAAAGGGCTGGCTTAATGGAGCTTTAAAATGATATGTCCGAATGGATGGAAATGTTGACCGGTACAATGAAACCCGAAATTTGTTCAAGGTTCAAAGAAATGAAATATCAAACATTAAAATTCGTGTTATAAAAATGCAAACTACGTCGACATATTTGAATGTTAAAACATCTATTATCATAATACAAATACAAATATGTATTACGACTGATTAATTGTTTTTTATATGTCCGTTTAAGACGACAAAAATGTTTTAAAATTCATTACACAGGTATATGGCGCTCATTGGTTAGTATATGCTACAATTATTTGGACGAAAGGTCAATAGAATACCCTGACAAAGTCCCAATATGCTTAATCTTGGATGATATGTGATATGCATACAAAAAAATTAAGATGAATAGGGCTACAAAAACACATTCAGTATTCGTGCCATAAACAATCCTGGATAAATATATCACGATAAAAACCCCAAATCACTCAGAGTCACATTAGTATTACTTTGTTACTCCGAAGATAAAAAAATGATTGTTATTGTGTGACAACCTAGTCAATATCTTTCCCTTGATGTATTTAATTTTCATGAAACTTTTGAATATAATAATACGGGCATGATAACAACTACTCACACGTTTATTGCACAAACTTCATGAAATGCGCGTCTAGATATTCTGATATTAATGAAAACGTGTTTCTGAATACCGCATTGAAATACTTGCATGTACGATATTGTTATATTTCAATGCTCACTCTGCGGTAATAAAACACCATTGTACAAGTAAAATAAACAACATCTTTATTACATCAACAGAAACAGACGTATGGGAGCACCAGTCCTGCTTTTGTCACGAAGATGGTTGGCTTCATGTTAGAAACATGAAAACAATCGTTGATTACATTCAATCATTGAACTTGCGACACACTGTCTGTGTAATCAGATTAAATCGAGCAAGAATAATTAACAGGACTAGGTTAATTAATTTTATAACCAATTCGATCCCAACTACGTCATGTCTGCGCTGGAAGTCGTTTTTCTGACTAAATCGCATTTGTATTGAGTAGATTATTGACGTCCGGACCTCGAATGGATACCGGCTGATTGGGTAATCGAAGTAGGAACAGTATACAATGGCTGTTGATCTCACATGATTGTGATTCTGAACATGTCCCAGCGGCGTACCTCCTGCGTAATCGAATGTTTGCTCTCCGGTTCGTTAAAGTTCTTGTAGAGAGAGAGAGTCCAAGCATGGTAGTTGAAGAGTTTGTTTCTCTGGGCATTCTTGATCAGAACTAATTCAGGTACTGAAAACATTACATACAATAGTTTACCTCTGCACTCCAGACAAATTAACTATCAGGTTTGTCTAAGGCCATGTCAAAGCTAGTGGTACTTTAGCGTCAGCATCAATTTATTGTCTGCCTTCCAGACAGGAAAATAATAACAATTTGGTACAAATAATCTTTGACGTCTATGACAACGCTTATGATTGATTAAACACAGAAATAAGCTTAGTAAATTGATCTCGTACCTGATAGCCACTACAGTCACCTACCATACACAATCAAATCAAGTATGTAACTCTATTTCAAATTTTGATGTGTGTCTGAACAGACAAGCCCAAATCCGCTCCCTCTTGCAGTAAAGGTTGATTCAGGTTGGTTTTGAATATGATTATATGGTCTTCGTATCCCCCTTTTTTACCCCAGAGAAAATCCCAGCATATTCGTGTTGATTGAAGAAAGCAAACATACGCACAAATTCGTTCTGTTAATTAATTATCAACTGGCTGTACATCAAGAGGATTTATCTCTAAAACTAATTCAGAATTACAGTTACACTCTCAAACTGAAAATCAAAATACATTGTTGTGTAAAAAATGTATGTGCATTGATACTTAGCGGCAATCAATTTGAAAAAAAAATTGAACAACATAATTTCTATTTGTGATACCTCTCACAGAGAAACAGAATATTAAGACAAGTTGTATAATAACATCCTAGACGTTTGTAGTATTTCAATTAGCGAAACAAAAACTTGGAATCAATCTGAAAAACACTTTGGCAGGAAAAGACGTCTAACCGTTTAACCTACTCACAAGAAGCAGTGTTTGCATAATTATGACTGATGTCCTAAATGCGGATTCTTGTTCATCACCATAGGAATATTATTTGTGCTTTTGTTGTTATTTTGTATGAACAAAATGACAGACTATGTTTAACGTGAACAAAACAAAAAAAGATACTCCACTCACAGATATCATCAAATATGTATGTCTAGTTAAGATAAAGTGCTTGTAATACACCGGTGTTTACTTACTTTTGGTTAACAAAATCAAAAGAGGTACAATCCTTTTTCGAAATCAGTCTTATTTACTTTAATCATTTTGATTTTGGAAGCCAACTCCATCCGCTTTTAAGGAGATTCGAGAACTCGCCTAAATAGTTACGTGTCAGAATCTCATAACGGATAAGGTAAATGAATAGCTTTCGTCTATGCAATACATAAAATTTATCTAATCCAAATTGTTGCGTCAAGAAATATAAATGAAATATAAAATACAAATGAGGTTCATTTAGAGCAAAAATCCTGATCAGGCATTGTAAGTAACGAACCATACGCATGACTCAGTTATAAAAATCCACCTAATGACTTAGTCTGATTCATTCTTGCTACTTTGCAGAATAAAACAGACACATTTCTCTGTAGTCCCCAAAACCTTCATTTTGAGTTCTTTATTTATTAATTACTGTCAACAAATAATACTGACGTCATAGGATTGGGTTTAAATGCTCCGTCTTTCATTATTGTGGCTTATTAGACCGCTAATAACATGACCTGCCGAGAATGTGTAGTGTTTGCCTCAATCACTAGCACAGTATGATAGAAACTATCCAATTATAGCATCGAAATTAGCTCGTATTTCTTTAGGCATTGCTTCAAGGTTGTCTATAGATTCAGTGCACGCTCTAATAAATCAAGTATTATGCTCATTATTACCGTTGAGGCATAATTATGTAATTACAATGCAGAATACGTTAGAGACATAGCAATGAGAATTCAATGTTTTAGCGAGATAGTATATCACTATATCTACTCGTTTAGATGTCCGGTAGCAGCCACGTGTAAATCAAAATAGTTTCGGAATAATGAAATGCGGCGGGCTAGGCGAGAATGTGTGTATAGAAAATAATCGCTTGATTATGAAAGTAAATTATAACCAGTGCAAATACTTACTGACCACGGGATTTCAGAGAACACACAATCTTAACTGAGTTTGTGTCAAACTTATTTGATTATACTCGCACAGTCAGATTTTACCATTAACACAATTTTGGAGAGAATCTTAATTTAGTTATTATAGCCACGTATGTGGCTTTTCGTGTATATGAACTGCTATCGTCTACTTATTTTATTTGTGGGTATTGATAACTGAATCAACTTACAATATGTAATTTTTTACACCGCAACTCCGACCAAATACACATATAAATATTTCAGTACGAACATATGACTACTAGTACTTTCTAGCAGAACAACCGACACATAACGCTTCATTTTGGCCGAAATCGCGAGAAGAACTTAATCGGATTGAATAATTAGTTGTAATTGTGGCATTGGTCAAAAAATTGTCAATTGTATTAATGCACTGGTCCTGTAATGTCTTCTAGAAAATTAAAAATTATTTGTGTTTACATCGAATAGATAATTGAGGTCGGGTCCAACCGACTCTACAAAATTGTATGCCTGACTGTAAAATGGGATATGAAGTTGGTGACTTTAAGGATAACTTTGAGGATCGTGATCGGTTAACAGCTTTGTATTTGTTTTAATTAACTGCTCAATTCAAGAACGAACATATTGATCAAAACGAATAGGATTCATAAAACGTAATTTAACACATAAATTCCAAGCCAAATTCCTTTGTATATCATTGTGAGTATTCTAATACTTTGTATTATAAAACTTGTTGTAGTCTTAAATGACATACAGCTATGTGACGACTAGCGTAGACTAAAAGTAAACAAACCGACGGGTGGGCGGGCTGATGGACAGGCGGACTAGCAGTGAAATATGTCCTGCGATGCCCATAAAGTTAGCTACAGTCATTTGTAAATAAGATCTCGCACTTCACGGCCAGAAGTTTCTAATTACGAATGATGTTCCCTTCAGTCAGCATTACTTCAAAAATCATTTTTACGTTCTCATTAAATATGGACATTCCGAAAATTGTTTTCAGTTAGATTTCATAAAATACCGCGCTGTGAAAATTAATATTCGTAACAATCACACGTTGTGAAAATTACGTATGTTAAGAATAGCACGTTGTGAAGATTATCCTTCGTAAGCATAAATATATAGTGAAAGGTACCAATCGTAACAAAAGCACGTTGTGAAAACTATTAAATGTAAGAGAAGAACTTGGTAAATTTACTAATGTAAGAATACCACGTTATGAAGAATACTCTTCGTAATATCCAGGATATAAACTGCTATAAATAAGCAACATTCATTTATGTATCTATTTAAACATGTATTAACATAATCCATGCTGTAGCAATGTACACACAATGACCACATCGACATCGAGACACCTCACATATCAACTACGTTTTTTCGGAGCGATTCACAAAGTTTTATTTCGATATTGTAACTTGATAATGTGACCAAGATCGTTTTTCTGTCTGGAAGATGGTGTTAATTTATATTGGCTGGCTGTAGTTGGACATTATTCAAATGTCATTTGCTCTACTGTATATCATAGACACGTGATAAAGGAGGGCCGTTATTTTTATGATCATGATGTAGGCTTTTATTTTCATACAGGGGCGTTAGCTCAAGTTAGACCATAATGTAGACATTTTCTTTTTGTAAGTTCATATTGTCATATTCTACCATTTTATCAAGCGATGTATAAGAATCAATGTTAAGGGACTCGGCTTACACTAACCTCCTAATATTCATCACGAAATAGTCTTGCAGATAAAATCACCGTCGTGTAAAAAATACAAGCTGTGTCTGAATGAATCAATGAAACATAATCAATGTTGTGTCAAATAAATCTTCGTCCAGGTTAAGATGATAATTGGCTATTACATTACTAGAGTTCCTCAGGGTACGTGGTTTATTGGCTCATTTTAGGTAATTAGAATAAAATTACTTGCCTTAAGGATAACTTCTTACTGTAATTTGTTTGTTTAATTAACGCTTATCAATGTATTTTAGGAAACATTTCCGGATTTCTACTAATAAGAAACAATTAAAAACTAAGGATTGTATTTACATTCAATTTGTATACCGTGTTATTAGATGTACTGTTTTTTTTTTTATAAAATTGTACAAATGATGTCTTCATGCAAACTACATTCGAGAAACAAATGATACCACTATAGGTATGTGGATAAAATGCATTCTCTTTCCGTGCCAGGTAATTGTTTATTCAAAAGGTTTGTAACTTTTTGTTGTTTAATAGACTGCTGTTTTAATATCAAAAATCTATCTACAAACAGAAGGTTACTTTAGTCATTACG
Source organism: Lutraria rhynchaena (assembly GCA_008271625.1). Taxonomy (NCBI): domain Eukaryota; kingdom Metazoa; phylum Mollusca; class Bivalvia; order Venerida; family Mactridae; genus Lutraria; species Lutraria rhynchaena. Next base: position 753,281 of record VIBL01000179.1, read on the forward strand.
GTGAGGACATTAGGATTGGTAATATAAAATTAAATTTAGAAGACGAAAATAATTCATTGGAACAAAATGCGTGTTATTAATCTAGCAATTGTGTTTGGTAGTATATCAAGTGGTAACAATTATCGATTATTCACCCTCTAAACACCCCCCTGTATATATAATCCATTAACGCTCCTTCAATTTGTATCATCATTTACCAACATTTACGCTCCTACACTTTCTCTGTCATCTCTTTTTCTCCATCAGTTCTGTTTGTGACATTCACCCATTTAAACTACATCGTAGCGCATTTATTATATCATTTTACTGTGATTATGGAGTTATCAATGAAAGTCACCCATTAACAATGTTAAATATGAGTCCTATCCATTTTGTTTCAAGTCTCAGGAGTGTTTGGAGCAATTAATACCTTATTTGAATTGCTATCAGACATATATCATGAGGGAGTACGCCTAATGTCATACATTGTACACAAAAGCGTGGAAGAGAGTTAAGTCCAATCAAAATGCATTAAACACAGAAAACATTATCAATATTACTGTGCATTTGTATCAATGATTCTTCTCAAAAGACCTTATTTTATTTTATATCGCTCCTATTTTCTGATTATGAGTGGGTGGTATGTTTCTTTAATACAGGCATTAAAGTTCCTTTAGAGAAATGAATAGAATACTGAAGGTCTGGAACAAACTCCTCATTCTTTACTTCCCTGTTTTATTTGAGAAAGTGATATTTCAGAATGAATGGCAAAGTTTTACGATAATTTAGACAAATTGTTACACAATGATAATTAACAACGCCCCATTAGATCTTTGATGTTAGATCGCACTAGAAAACCTCCTATTCATTAATTTCTAGGTGGGAATAACAGGTTTCCGTCAACAATGTTGTTTTGTTTACCTTGATTTATAAGTTAAAGCTGAATGAATTTTCCATAGTTCTAAAGCTATCTTTGGATCCTATAGATTATGAATAAATACGAGTCCTAGATGCTGACTAAATTGTTTTTATTGTGAATGCTTCCTGTGACCTATTACAAAGTTTGGTTAGGTTCTTTCATCGATTTTTTACAGTACTTATTTTTGCAGTTTTATTTCGATAATGTTTGGAAGATCGTGAGCTTAACCATTGATCCTAGGTTGTCTATCAGTATTAATCTGACCACATTACTCCGTGGACATTGCTTACTTCCTCCAATGGCGTATGAACCAAAGATGAGAACTAAAGGGCGCTGAATGTAAAGTCTTAGTGCAACTTGTCCATCTACCGGGTTTCAAACTGACAAATTCTCAAGCAACAATCTTTATTATGATCTTTGTTCAAGATTAACTTAAGGATGATCGGTTGCTTCAAACCACTTATTTTAACCGTTTCAATAAAATCATTATTAAAATTGTATTTACTATGACTGTCTATCTATAAATGCGCTCCTCATCAATAATTTACTCGTACTGTCTTTACGTCCTTGTTCATTATATACATACATGATAAATATTAGATCTACAGAATAATTTAGTATTTGCTCTGAACATTTTACAATTAAATCCTCGTTAAATTTTCTACCAAATAGATCGGTCTTAATAATTACTTAAGTGGTCTCTCTTTATCAAACTTTAAAACAGAAAACCTGTTTGAAAGTAAGCGGTTATTAGAATAAGCTGATCTTGATATTAAAGAGGCCATTAAAAGAGGTTTACATGTATTTGAATGTTACATTATTAGTCTTCGTATTACGAGTACTGTATATTACTCATTATATTGCTAGTACTGTATATATTAATACTACTTATATAGCCAGTACTGTACATTATTACTCCTTATATTGCTTGTACAGTACATAGTGTCTGCACGTATTGCTTGCACTGCACAACATTTCCCTTACTCTTCCTATATTCCAAGCTTAAGGCGCAAAAATTAAGTAAACAAATGATGCTATTATTCATGAACTGTAGACAGTTGCTGTATATATGAGACGGGATTTGCATCAGACGAAATCTATACAAGGCAAAATCTGTATCAGATGCGCTCACTCGCGTATATTTACACCAGAAATAATTAAGACAAGTAATTACATTTCTGATCCTGATAAAAAAGCTTTGAACTCGCCTCTGGTTCATTCATTAATTGATATATAATGAAGATTATTACCGTATGTACAGAATAGTGCGCATTTGTTCTGATTACTTTACATTATAAAAACATTCATAGTTGTACGTACATTGTAGATTTATATCGTCTGTTCATGATTACGTTCTCTTTGAGCAATGCATGTTCACAGCGTTATATAGCGGGATACATTCTTGCATTATGCAAAAATGCACTGTCCGATTATACTGACCTTTGCAACATTTGGATTTCGATGACGAACTTAATTAGAAGAATTTAAGTAATGAATATGTACCTCTATACTGTCTCATATGTACACAACACAATATGATTTATGTCTGCTGTTCACAGAACTGTTGTGTGCGCACGGTCGGAAGATACGTAAGCGTTATTATTGTAAATATGCAAAAATCGCCCATGAACTTCTTTCTATCGATCTAACATGCAGTTTTTACTGTTTTAAATTTCTGAAATCGCCCTGTTTTATTGTGAAATCACCGTTATTGATGTGTATTGTGCAAATATTCAATAAGTCAGTAGCATTAGATGAAAACACAATTACTTTGTAAATGAAAACCATTAAGTTATGAATATTTAAATAGAAAATTACCATTTTAATCAGAACAAATAATGGTCTGAAAGATAATTGTACTCAATGATTTAATTACGGATATAGCTATCTATGCTTTCGTTATATTGCATGTTAATTTTATGTTTATTTGTGTGTTGTGAGAAATTATCCTTCAGAAAACCATTAAGATCTTCAGTTTCCACGCAATATGAGAAATCGAACATCATTAGAACCGCGATTACTAGTATCGTAAAACTAGTTGACATACAGTGAAACGTCGATATTAAGACTTCATCATGGGGTGGTCTTAATGTTGAAATGGGTTTAGATTGATGTTTGTCTGTTTATATACGTACTACATGGATTTGAAGTTCAATTGTCAACATCTTTAAGTTATTAAGGAATCATTTTTTGTCTCTTTGTTGTCCACCCGCATAATTATTTACATATTGCTGCAATAAATCTAACAATATTACATGCTACACTTTCTCATAACTCAATCATTCTGTTCAGGGTAATAAACAAACGATTGTTTGTTATAAGATTGTAGTTTTTGTCTAAGCGAGTAGAGTACGGATACATAAGTAGAATACAGATGTACCAGTGTAGTACAGACACACGAGTAGAGTATAAATATATGAGCAGAGTACGGATATACGGGTATCGTAAAGTTACACGAGTACAGTACAGATATACGAGTATCGTACAGTTACATGAGTAGAGTATAAATATATGAGTAGAGTACAGATATACGAGTACTGTACAGTTACGTGAGTAGAGTATAAATATATGAATAGAGTACAGATATACGAGTACTGTACAGTTGCATGAGTAGAGTATAAATATATGAATAGAGTACAGATATACGAGTACTGTACAGTTACATGAGTAGAGTACAAATATATGAGTAGACTATAGTTACATAAGTAGAATATAGATATATGAATATAGCACAAGCATACGAGTATATATTTACGCAATAGTATTAACTGAGATTCTCTCTATATGTGCTATACAATGACAATAAACCTTAACCATCAAATTTTACCGTGGAGTTTACCATAAAGTGCTATCAAATGATTAATAAATTTACCTGTTTTCTGCGTATGCTGTTTTCAATGTTTGCAATCTAATTAAGTACTCATTCGACTGTTCAATTGGATTTTACATTGTTTTTTTTTGTTATGTTGACAAAATTAGTACAATTGTAACATCAAGTAGATCTCGTCTTCTGATAAATGAATAGAAAACCTGAATAATGTCTCATAACATTAATCTTAACATTGCAAATAGACGGCCGTAAAATAAAATAACGTTGACGTATACTGACGTTAGTTTAACATAATTATCACAATTCGTAAAGCAGTATTGATGCCGAAGTTTTTTGGACAAAGTTAGTTATAATAGATATTTTCTGAGTGTAACTTAACGCTTTATTTCATAAATAGTGTTCGCTTATACACTTTAAAGTCAGAAGTACAATTTCAGGACCTAATATGACAGTGGCATAGTTATATGTATATGGTATTCAAGAATAAATTAAACATAAGAAGAATTTATATAATGCACCAGTATAAGGCTTAGTTGGTGACAATGTCAACTTTTATCTCCGCATGCTTCATAAGAAAGTACATTTTGGATAAACATGTATGTAATCTGTCAACTGATCTTTTTTCGTCTTTTCTTGCAAACGCAAAACTTTCTTTAAGACATTAACTGTGGAAAATAGTCATCGATTTACAATAAATATTTCATTCTCTTCAGAAAACCGAATATTTTCTTCTTTCCTGAAGGGTTGAAAAATAATGCACATTAGACATTCCCCCATTTTCGCAAATCCAGTGATGTTGTATATTATGGTTAAAAATACGAAGTGTGTCCTGATGGAAATAATGTGAAATGCAAAACTATACAGACCTCCCGATGCTATAACGACAAATATTCAGTTGTCGAGAAGCGAACTACTGCATAAAAATCTTTATCTGAACGTTATGTCAGAAATGTTCTTTCATCGATTATTCAATTATTCATCAATTTCGAAAAACAAACACCTGCTTAACAGCATTTTGACGATGCCTAACATTCCACCAGAGAATTTCTACAGCGTAGTGACTCAGAATTAAAGAGTTTATCTGCAATATTCCGAGATGACAAGATCATTTGTAAAGCTAATCGATTGGGACACACCGACCGGAAATTGTAACAAGGAGAGACTGGGGTCAACCGAAGTGATGTAAATATTGCGTGTCTTTATACAGACGTTTCGTCGAAAATATTTTAGACGCAAATAGCTAACATTTTTATAGATTAAGCATTGCTTTTGGTTACCATACTTACACAAAGAAGTATTTTTTTCAAGTTAGCTTTATTTATTACTGTCGGTATTCATGTCTTTTCTACCCGAATATTAGATGGTTTTGGATCAATCTTTTCCTGTTCTGGACTTCATAACTTTCTTATCCTACATTGTATTTTATTTTTTTTTACATTCCGTGTTGTTATGATTACAGCATCAGGTTCTATTGTGACAAATTTCTTACTCTGCAAATTTTCTTTTTATTTACATTCCAAATTGTTTTAATTTCAACATCAGGTTCTATTGTTATCTTAGTGAGGTTTTACTGTATTGTGTCTGCTATGGCAGTTGGGAAGTTTGTTATGTACAGAAATGGAAAACTAGATACGCAACATGCAAACTATCAATGTGTATGTTTCTTAACCACTTTACGATAATTATCTGTTGGACAAACCTTATTTTCGACCATTACATTGATAGATCTTTGTTTAGTTTTCCCAATGAATGGAATGTTTCATTCACTGCCATGTGTTTCTTCATTTTCTGTAAATACTATTATATTATCCATAACACTCTAATCAGAACAATTACCCTACAATTAAGTGTGTCGTGTGCAATCTACAGCCACTTAACGACTGGTTAAGTCATATACGTATAATTGATACAGATGAAGGTATCATTGACGACACAGAAACAAGTATAAACCAGCATCAATTTTGTATTTTATCAGTATCTTTGGAATAGATGAATTATAATCTTTTCATGCATAAATCATGCATTAGCATTTTTGAAGAACTGGGTGGAAGTGTTTTTGATTGTGTTCATTTCACTAAACTTGGGGTTTTAGTTCTAAGAGAGAGGGTAAAACTTGTAGACGAGTTTCTCTAGACCTTTTTCCTTCTGCGTTAAATGTCTGATATGTCTATACATGTTTGTTAGTTCCGATCTTACAAAGACAGAATTTGCTACGATTTAATATTATTGACAGGTAAAAGTAACGACAACCGCGTTAAAAACCTATCACAACAAATCCGACGTTTAGGGGTCAAGGTCATACAAGTCGAGGTTCTGATTGATCTCACAGCTCAAGTCTGAGTTGTTTCTTCAACATTCAATACTACTGATGATAAGATTTGGTCACTTTTCTAGCAGTATTCTGCAAATAAATGATTTAACAAAACTTTCTTACGCATATCGCTGACATACATACTGGTCTGAAATAAATTGTGATCGAAATTTGAGCTCTGAGATTAATCTCAAGTTTTATACTTCATTCAGCATTTTTTTAATAATCGTTTTCCTTCTTCATTTTATCGTTGATCTGTTTTTCATTTCACACAAGTAGAATTCATTTAACTGTGACCTTATCATTTGTAAATGTTTTTTTAAATCAGATGTATGTACTATCAATAGTATGATATAGATAAACGTCTGTAGTTAGGTAATGTAATAAAACATACAGGATCAGTGAGTGCATATTACATGTAACTACATGTTATACGATGGGATTAAACAAACACTTAACGGCAGGGTTAACTCGACATCGAACTGTTATAGAATGGAGAGTATTATCCCATTGTTTTCTTTTCATCAAGTAGCTCGTCTTACTTGTCGGATAATGAATGCTTTATTAACATTATCAATAGAGGGTTAAATTTCATTGATTGCAATTCTACCTATTAAAATAGCTATGAACTAGTTCTACTCCCTCATACTTACAATGTTATAGTTTTACGTTAATTTACTAGCGTGATTACTACAAAAACCTTTCCATTGTGTCTGATTAGTTCGGCATACTTTTACGACGGCGAATTCATACAAACCAGAGATAATAACGGTAAATTCTTGAAAAACAAAGCACAAATATTTTACCTGGCGGTGTTTTCTTTTCAGAACAATACTTTGCCAGCAAAATATCATTCGGTGCATTTTCATTATAAAACAATAATCGCTATAGGTGCATTCAGATAAATTTTCCAACATGAGAAATATTGTTGTATTATGTTTCGTAAAGTGTTGATACAATTTTAGTTTATTTGGTTAAATACTATTGAAATTTTGATAAAGACCCCTTTTTCATTTGATTACTGCAAAACAAATAAATCAAAGCACTGAGATTACTGTTGGTGGTTGGCTTTCAGTATTTCCAGTTCCCTCTGAAGCTTACTGTTATATATTTTCTTGAATGCTTTTCAATGCTAAAATTAGCTAATACAAAAACTCCCAGACAGACAGACTGATTCGTATATCTCAATGTAAGATGCAAGAAAATGACATTACTGCTTTTAATGCTCCTTACTTAATGTCTTTCTGCATTTCAATGTCATAATCACTTTTTTAGCAAAATGAACAGTATGTGTTAAGTATCTGGATAGGAGAAATCAGGTCAAAGTTTCAAAATGTCTATTCAATGAACTTTTAATGCAAAGTATGGATCAGATAAAATCCCAATTTTTACGATTAATTTCTCCAGATATACAGCTAAATCATATATAATCTGACAAATCCACTAGCTTAAATAACTCGACACTCTTCATTTATCAAAATGCGTGGACTGCTACATATATGAAGACGGTAGGATTATCAGTGAATGTATTGTTCCTTGTACGAGTGGTTAGTTAATGATATGCATGGTTCTAAAAATAGTAACTTTGCAATTGGTATTTTACTTTTACTGTAAATGGAATCTAGTATCAAATTGCAGTAAAAAAATATTGTTAAAATGCAACCATAATAGTCTGGCTCTCTTAGAGCCACCCCCAAAAAGAAAACGCAAGCTAGTATTTACTGACGCACAGGACCTGACGCATACAGAAAACACATATTTGATGTTCATGAGTTTATTGACAAGAGGCATATTGATGTGTCATCGTGTATTAAAGTGAACCAAAGGTTGAATATGAGTCTTACTCTAGAGGATCATTAACCCGTTGGACTGGCCTGCGATGTCCCAGGACCCCATCTCATTGATCATGCCTGTGATTTGCTTCTGATGGCCCTATTTTGTCGCCAAGTGTAACCAAACACTGCCGCATCGCAAGAGGAGTTGGACAGAATTCCACAATTTGGAATACCCGGTTCATAAGGAGCATTTGTAGATTCTGCCAGGCTGTGAATCGTGTCGTTGAACAACAAACAAGATATTAAAATAATTTTGAATCTGAAATTCAGTTTCAATTTTCCGCCATCCGCTGTTTTCCTGCTTCTCTAACTTTAAGCCGATGTTTCCGTTGATTGCTGTGATACATTTATTGTCACGAGCACTTTTTAACTAAAAGGTAATAAGATCACTCATTTCCTGTGATGATCTTTTGTTCACGAATCAAAGCTATAATTGAAGAAAGAGAACCTTTTGAGTTGTATAAATTCAAATAAAAAAACCTAGCTTTCTTAAACCAGAGTCACAAACCTAGCATAATGTGAAGCATACTCAACTTCCATATGATTTATATGGCTTATTTTTGAATTTTTCTAAAACCATTACTAAATTTCTGACTGTACACTTTTCGATAATTTTAAAAAGGTTAATTACCGTGTGAAAATTTCAAATTTGGCTACAATTCTCCCATCTGTTTTAAATTACCGTTGTTTTGTGTTTAAACATTGTAATAAATCATATAAAAATAATAAGAATACCCAACTGCGTAACGAAAAACTTGTAAACACTTCAAAATTTGTCTTTTTATGGTTTGAACTCAAAATTAACGCAAGTTAATGCTCATTATATGACTGACGTAACACAGTTAATGGGCGGCAAGTTTTTGCCAATTTAAATTGTCCATTAAATTGATAATAAACGTCAAAGAGATTATAGGAGTTAGTTGCATGAAGTTTAGATTAAAAGTACACAACCACGGAATACTTTAACATTTATGGGTTTACTGATAATGAGTGAATAACATTTAAATACAACAAAAAAGCTATCCAGATTACAAAGTCTGCATTCAGGAAAAGAGAAGTAAATTTAAATAGAGGCGATCAAGGGTGTAGAAGAGTTAAGCATAGATAATAAGTAGATTTTAGATTTTATTATTGACTCATTTAACCACAGGATGGACTTAAAAGTCGGAAACTGTAAATATGTTAGTAAAAATAACGGCGCACATGCAATTCTTTTTCATTTTGTCACGTTGTTATAACACCATCATGAAGCCACAAATTGATTCATTTTTATTCAATTTACCCAGGACTGGTCAGGCGACTTTCATTTTTTCTCTCGATGAGAATATCTGAGAGAAAACACTCAAAGGCCGAGGATAAGTTGTAGTTTTAGTCATGTGACACCGAAAATTTATAAGTCTTTGTCAATTTCAATCCATCACGTTTGACCGCATCATTTTCGGTAATGTTACTAATGAAATAACACAATTATTAGACATCAACAATTATATCTATCCGTTAAAATTACTTAATGATTGAACATTTTTTATGAAAGGGCACATTAAAGAGAAAACCCTATATTTGTGCCTAACATAACTTGAGACATTCCAATTGTCCTACAAATGCAGAATAACCATAAAAAACTAGCATTTTCTAATTCATTTCAAAGAGAAAACGTGGATGAAAAAATATGACGACTTATGCAAAATGTTCTCTATATCTATTCGAAAACTCTTGTTTATTAAGATATGGTTAGATTTTTATGAAGCATTTGACACTTGGCTTGTCATAAAACACTCAAGTTCAACAGTATTTATTGTTCGTCATTTAAATAGAGTATGTGTATATGTGTACATCTGCTGCAAACGTGTGTGCATGTCAAGTTAATGCGATAATTCACACCACTTGATTTTGTTCATTGTTTGAACAATTACAAATAACGTTTTTCTCTTCCTATGGAAAACTTGTGTTTATAAGCATGTACATAGTAGAACGATGTCTTATGGACTATAAAATCAACGCGAGAAAGGAAATCCACCACCTACCAATACACCATAAACAAAGATAAATAAATTCATTGATGTTTCTAACGTCCTTAGAGAAAACTACAGGACATTGACGAATAGACTGTTGACAGTCTGCTTTTCCCGGCTGCATAAATGTATTTAGTCACAAGTAATGTAGTACAACGCCTACTGTGTTCGTGTTGTTTTAATTCTTATTTCGACAACCAAAATGGAATACAAAAGATCGAGAAGCGACAATATTTTAAGAATTTTCGAGAACAGTAAAACCTCACATAGCGACCACTTCAATGACAAGATTACTTCATTACAACCACTTATTTCCAAGCCCGGTTTTTGAATGTTTCTTCAACATTATGATCGATTTTTTGAGGTCCCAAAGTTGGTCTCTACGTTGGAAATTTTACAATTTTTCTATTTAGGCAATATTAACTGCAGCGCGAAATGATTTTACCGCTTGAACAGAAGAAAAACTGCTGTGTCTTTTAGAATCGCTGAATGTTCCAAATCTGATACCGTCGGTTCTAATTTTACTGTAAGCGGCATGGAGCGGCCTCTGTACAAAGATCTTTATTCTAAAGTATTGTCAAGCCGTCCTTTTAACGCTTTTAACGCTTCGTGATTTATCATTTTCATAATAGTTAATAATAGTTAACACTTTCCCTTAATAACAAAACAATAATTAAGCGATTAGGTTTGGTGGATTATTTTGTTACCATGGATATTTCTCTTAGTACATTTGATGCATGTTTGTTTATATGGACATAACTTCACATATTAGCTGTATCAATTAAACTTATGAAACGACCGAAACACTCTTATGATTAAATATATTTTTTTGATTGATGTAAGCTATCTTGATGATGAAACTTGTCATTACCATTATCACCATAAATTCATCATCGTCACGATCTTTATTCATTACAAAACATTATACTGAATGAGATGACAAAGATAAGAATGTGAACTGGTTAAATGCCACAACGACATAAATGTAGAAGCGTCAACAATGTCGCTTGTGAACACCACGTCGCCGTGGAAACTGGAGAAATCGGTCAACAACCATCAGGAAATTGGAAATCGTGTTTCGTCATGAATCTTTTTCTCGGCCAAGCATACTTTACCACTGTCATATATTATGATTAATCTATGTGAACAATGTTACCTCACCGGCTGTTTAACTTTGTCTTCGCTGTTAGGTAATGGTTGAACCTATCCGGTTGTTAGAACATAACTGATTGATCTATATTTTTACAATATGAATAAAGAGCGACGGCATAAAATGTAACAAGCTATCAGTATCAAATAAACATGGTACAGAGAAGTCTTTAAGCAAATAGACACTGGTGAGTTTGTATAATTTCAATGTTTATAAACAATACCCTTAAAATGATTACAACGTTTAGAAATGATAACACGGTCAAACAAACGTTGCAATATTCCTTATCTTAAAGCGGCATCAGACGGATTTGGGTATGTATATACACATATAATATTTCATCATACAGAAAAATACACACAGTCGAAATTCATGTCAATTTAGTCAGTGTGTCAATTCTTGTGACTTTGAAACAAGAATCAGGCGAGAAAACGCTTGATTAAACCATCAAATCAAGGTATTTCTTCCAATTAGCCGCTGTTTTAGAAGTGTTAAATTATACTGTCACTGACTTCCAGTTACTTCTCGGGAGGTTTATAGCGTTTTGTATTTGATTGCATTTGAACCGGTCGAAAAAAGCCTAAAATGCTATAAACTTCTCGAGGGTGCTCGTTATAGGGTCACAAGATTACACGCGCTGTTAATAGACGTGAAAGCTTTCTATTACACAGCTTAACTGTCTGCAATGGAGGTAATAAATGATTATGTTATTGGATTTTGTTTGTGACTTTATACATTTTGATTTCGTAAATCATTGAGACAGCTAAGTTTTCTGCATTTCATTCTTTCTGACATTGTTTTAAAAAACAGACAGTTGAGATCGCAGTTGGTGTATATTTTATAGATACATCGTACACAACCACTTGTCTGTTTTCCGAGGAGTCCTTTGTCTAACGGATAGTGTAATGCTCAGACATCTCTTGTAATGTGTTGCTCCAATACTGTTTTTCTACACGAACGATGATGCTGACAAACGGAGGATCTTAAATCCTAATTGGACGAGCAAACCAGTGTCACAGACACGGACAAATCGATTGGTCTTATTCGCATTCACTTTGTTGGGGTTACATCAAGTCAATAGACACTTCTACTGACCAAATAATGGAGTTTTTCTATTTATTTTCTAAACTGATTTTGGTATTTCAGAAGCTGGGTTTATTAATCACAATAGTTTCAGGTGATGATTAGGTATACAAGAGTTAATAAACCCATGGTCATTGTCTTTTAGAAGTGATGTAGACATTACAGAGACGCAGAATTATATGACCGCATAATGTAATGGTCTCTACGCGAATTATTAAACTTTGCATCGTTATTTACGAGAATGTAAATACGGAACATGTAATTACAACGAATTACAGTCAAACCTGTGAACAAAGACCACATTTGGAAATACAAAATTTGGCCGTTATTGACAGATGACCTTTATTCAGATATTAGCTAGTTCTAAATTATAGATTTTAAAGAACAGCCTTTATTCAAATGGTAGCTTTCATTCGTAAGTGGCTGCAAACACGGATTTGACAGTATAAGACAGAAATGGCGATATACATATGAAATGTTTTAAGCGCAACTTTTTGACAGCTGGGCTTTTAGATTAGAATTTGATGAATTTCAGTTGTAGTGTAAAACCTTTTCAACAAAAACTATTTTTTTTGCACACGCTGATTATTTATCATTTTGATAAAAACACACGCTGGAAGTTAAGAGGTTTGCGCAGATTATGCACGGTTTACGTAATAAACAGTCCACCTTAAACAGTCAACAACTTTGAATGAAAGCAACACCATTGAAAAAATGCATTTTTGCAAGTGCAAAATATTTTACTAAATAACCACTTAAACCTCAGTTTAGAATTTGATCTTAACAATCCTGAATATCGAGTATTTTTGTAGTAACTATGTGAGCGGAATAATCATCAATTAGCTAAAGTGCATGTTTCACGAATATTTATGCCCCATACTTTATTATCAAAGCTCTTATTCCGACACCGATTTTGTGCTTAAACTATAAATATTCATAGTTTTTTATAAATATGTTCTTTATTTTCAAGGACACAACGTTAATGCTGCGTAATAACTCATCTATTGTTTAAATAATCTCAATGTGGTTTGACAATATTACGGACTAACGGTTGCTTGTAAACAATCCTATTTCTGCTTAAACAACATCTCGTGTCAGAACGCAATAATAGACGGTGCTATTTAAATGTATAAACATTGTGTCTATGACAAGCTGTTTGTTTTCAGTGCTTACATTTCTGAGCCGCACAAATACGTTCAAAGAGAAGTTCGAGGAGCTTACATATAGCCAGACAATGCTTGATTTTCTTGTCATTGGTTTTACAAGTATTTTACATATGACAAGATGTACTCGCTGCTTATATGGTAATACTTTACTCAGGGGACCATACTAAACCACATCAAGAATGAATAAATATATCATGTTTATGTTTTTAAAATATTGTTCAAATCATTGAAAACAGACTTGAAGATGCATGCATTGTAGACATTTTCTTGCAAATATGACCATGCGATAATACAGAATTCTATCTCAGACCAGAAAACTCAACATGATCAGCATATTTCCTACATAATATGATTTGTATAATTATCCAGACGTCGTATTTGTCAATATTGTACAGTCTGTGAAAAGCCAATTCCAAGCAGTCGTGTAAAAAATGTATCATTACAGTGCAAGCCACAGTCGCTGTAACGTCGATACTTATGTTCATATACTCTAATCCACAGAATTCAAACAAATATTTCCAGGAACGGTTACTTGAATTGAACTCTCCTAATTCCATACAGAGACACAAATCTAGATTGACAGCAGGATAATAAAAACCAGTAAATCAGTTCATACCAATAGTCGTATACGTATAATTTTTCTATTGCTGTTGTTTGCATTTGAAAAAAAAAATGTGAACCTTCAAAAAAATATAAATATAGGAGATTATTACAGCTCTCTGCGATACCAACGCGTCATATTCTGTACGTGTGAGAACAAGTGCTTTTGAAAATACACAAACATTTATATTCTTGGCACGCGTCACTTTACTTTCTGTTATAATTACTAACTAAAAGGTTCCAATGCTTTGGCTGGAATACTGTGGATACCTGACTATACAAGATATAACTCAAATAGAAGGGATGAATCAATGTTGGAAAATGTTGACTTGTCTATGAAAATGATAGACAACACGAATTGCTTCGAATCAAACTATTTACTGAAAATAAGATTCCAGAACAGGACTTATCTTTACTATTGAAAATACTTCGCCTCAAGATATTTACAATGTATTACGCAATTTGAACGCTGTTCATCGAATAATGTTTAAAATTGTCAAATTAACATATTTCATAAATTATTGTTCAATTTGATAGTGTCATTATTTTATTATCTGTTTTCGTCATCAATAATTGCTTACATTAAAAGGTTCTGACATGGGTTCGATGTAAGGTTGATTCGTCTAACCAGTTTTCCCGGAATGTATACTAACCAGTACTAACTTACCCGAAACAAGGAGTCGGCAACTTCTCCACATATGGAGGAAAATCGACATTTTGGTCAAATTTTCATATTATTAGAGTTAGTGCCCCTTATAATTTACATTGAAGTCTATGGTAGTAGCCAACAATTTTGAAAATTAAGAAAAAATGGAAGATCCGTTTCAATAAAAACTCACGTTAAAAAGATGCAAAAAATGGATATCCTACATTAAATGAATATTGTACGAAATATATGCATCTGTCGCGCGATACTTGATGCAATGAAATGAAATAGGTAAATATTTATTGTAAACAGATAAATCAGAATGAAATTGTATTGTCAATGTATCGTTAATGTTGTTTCACTCCGCATTTTAAACATAGTGCACTAACAAAATGACTAAAACATTTTTGCATGAGTTCACAGTGTCAGTTGTTCAATGTCGATATTAATTTGTCTGAAAACTCACACAAATATTTGAATGTATACATAGAATATGGTGGTTCTGCAAGGTTGTCCCTGCAAAATTCTGTAAATTTGTCGTCTGAATGATCCTATCCATTTAACAATTATGTCTAATAAATATACTGTAAGTAATATTTCCGTTTATTTGTTGGCAACAAAATATAGAACATCCACGGAGAGGCTTAGTGCTTGGTGTATATAACGATATAAAAAATTATAACAAATGTTCTATTTGAACTTGGCACTGCATTATGAGATTCAATGTATAACATTTTGTTAAACATGGCGCTGGACATACCGATATATGGCCCCAATCCGAGCAGAGGATTATGTTATAGTGTGTCAATAACACACAATTTGTTTCAGACATGTGCAACAATTATTGTTGTAAACATAATTATTTTCAATCGCAAGTGCAGTAATTTGTCTGAAATGAACAAAGACCGTTTTTAGTTGAAAGGTTGGAATAACTATTATTGTTGTTATCATACGGTTACATCACGTTTCTCCCGAAAATAACCGACAACTAAATAAACAAACACGTAGAAGTCACATGTATTGTTATCAGTTTCCTATCCATTAACAAAGCAAGCATGCTCGAACAGTATTAAATGAGGGACTTTTCAATCATAGAAATTATTGTCTCGTTCTTGACTTTATGATCCGCCAGACATTAATTCAAATAGTGGATTTGTACAGAACGACAATAAAACAAGTTCTGCCTGATGCAAAGAACGCTCAGTGACGTGTTCTCATGAAAATAGTTTATCTTCACCGAATAAGGTTTAGAATACCTTGGCTTCGGGTTGGCTAGATAATCCCCTAATTGCAGGATTTGTTCTATCAGAGGAAACTTGTTGTGTTGACGTGTCTCTTGTATTCTCCGAAGACAAAGTAACAAGTTCATTTTAAATCTAGTCTGTCATTTATTCGCTTCTCCTCTTCACCAAAATAAATTACGTAGCGTCAAAACTCTAGACTTCGATTTATAAGAAACTATTTATAAATACAACTGTGTTTAAGAGGGCACAAATATGATCAGCTACGCGGACTAAACGAAATTGTGGGTGCGATTGAATCTTGATCATCGTCTATGTTGCCTCCATAAATATGGTATATTTTATGTACACGTAATTATAGGGTATATATTCATATTTCTGAATTAATTTTCTAAAGTCGATTTTTCTATATCTTAAATGATAGCAATAAATCGTTAATTGAATGTATATAACGAAATAATACACGTATGTATTAATTTAAATGTCATAGAATTTCGTAAAATTAGCATTTATTAATGCTATTGAACCAATAGAATGACATTTATTCAAGTTGCATTGTTACAATTTTATGTTGTCTATTAGGGACTGGGTCTTAATAAATATTACTCTAACACAGTTCTGAATTAGTTAATTTTTTTAGTATGCAATATTAAATTTTCCATAAGAACTAATGTGCAGTGAAAATTCATATTCTGAAAAGATTAATTTTGACGTGGCATAAGCGACAAATTGCTTTTCCCTAATGCATTTTCTGTAACAAACGAATACGGCAAAGATGACAATGTCCCGTACAGAGCGTAGTCTTGTTGTGCCGCAACAATTCTGAAATTACCAAAGCCACATGTGATTAATATTTGCTTTTAATGGAATAAAGTAATAACAACAGCCCCTCATGCGTTTTTACCAAGGGAATGTCTGTTTCGACATCAATATGGTATTTACTTTATGAATATTTTATAGTCTACTCATCATTCCCTTGGTTGGCAAGGACTTTATCGATAAGAGTGACAATGTAAATTTAATCCTATTATCAATAAAGCGGTGACAGAGTTGTGACAAGGATCCCATACATATCTTATATTGAATGCTTTATTGTGGTGGCAAACTTACGACAAAGTTTCTATATA
Source organism: Lutraria rhynchaena (assembly GCA_008271625.1). Lineage (NCBI taxonomy): Eukaryota > Metazoa > Mollusca > Bivalvia > Venerida > Mactridae > Lutraria > Lutraria rhynchaena. Next base: position 770,180 of record VIBL01000179.1, read on the forward strand.
TTGTTTAAAATGAATGACTTACCAACTTTGAATGCCATTTATATTTGGGAAAATATTGATTACTAGGCCTACAGGCAAAATACAGCTCTTGTCCATTCCGGATATTGCCGGTCGTGTATTTTCCATATTAGGCAAAATATATCCTGTGAACTGAATATTTGTAATATATCTCTGAATATTACTTTGTCTGTAATGTCCATTGAGTATGTACCATAAATAATCAACAATGCATTCATTCAAATACATTACAAATACTTCTTTGGGATGACGTAGACGTGTAAAATAACTTAAAATCGTGACAGAGGATAGCGATAATTCTATTCTTCCGAACAAACACCCATTACGGTTCAATAACGCCTGTGTTAATTATTTTGAATAGATGTTACACTGTACTTAACTGATAACGCCGTACCCTGATACGTTTGAACAACTTGTAAACTGATTCATTACTTATTTACCATTCTCTAGACTTAAATCACTTTGCACTTCTCGCGTTTCAGTTGTAAATACATGCGTCATGCTCCACACGATGACGACAAATTAGGAACAGAACATCACGTACTAAGTAACAACATGCTGCTATGGAAACAGATCCCAAGGTGTTATGTTCTTATCCAAATTTATGACAAAATCTCTTACAGATGTTCATATTCGTAATTCAAATCGAAACTCTAAATTTAGCACAGCCTCGTCTATAACGACGTTTTAAAGCTGGGTTTATGCTATAGAGGATGTATATATGTGTACATAAGATTGTCATCATGCAATATAGATGTCTACGTTTTAACACAGACAATTCACGACCATTTTTGCCAGTAATGCATCTACTAGGATTTTTTAAAAAATGTTAAAATTTGTATGATTATGTATGATTTGTAGTATGGCAGACTGTAAATTACATATAACTCTCTCTGGAGTAGATGTTCTACTTATTTATGATGTTGATGCAGCACTGGATGCAGACAAGGCAAAATCTCCCTTTACGACTTCAAAATTTTAAAACCACCTGATCATAACGAACACTTATTTTCGGACCTGTTTTCTGTATTCCCTGAATATTTCACTGTGACGTGATAATAAGTATCAGGATTTTAAACCGTTTCTTTTTGATAATAAAGATGATCTTAATATCATTGTTTTACTATATGCATAATATGAATGTTTGGAAGAGATGTTGCGAATTTCTGATCAAGATCTTATATGAAAATATGTGAGGAACAGAGATTACCATCCATATTTATGTACACAGCACGTCCCGGGGTGCCCTTCCTGAAAGACCTACAAAACTTTCTTAATGGTCCCCAAAACGCAATTCTCTATGATATTGATAATAAGATAAATTCATTTATGCATTGAAAAAAGAACACAGAAGAGAAACCCCTGGGCATTGAATTATGATCAAGTATTAGATAGAGATTTTATTCATTCAAATGTCAATACGACTATTCAGATTCCCCAGCAAAAATGCATAAACAGAACTGAATGTCTGGGAGAAATGCATTAATGTATAAACATTGTATATCTAGAATTTGTGCACATCTTTACGCAAATGGCAACAAGTTTACCCTCAAAAGATATGCTTGTAAATATCTTTGATAAATGATATGAATGTATCTAAGAACACAATGTTGTTGAAATAAAGTCACTTCGAGCCACGAAAACTGTATGAGTTTTATAAAAATAATTATTATCATTATAATGGAGATATAACGAAAATAGCTTCAGGAATTATAATGTTTTTGTCTGCTAGCTTTTCTTCCGTTCAAAAGATTTCATTTTTCAACATAAATTGCCCTTGTTTTTGTTTTCAAAAGTAACTTTAATATATTGAACGGAAAACATTTCATCTAAATCTTAAAATATGTGTCGAATTTAGTCTAGCAATACGAATATCATTAATAATAATTTTATCTCGATATAATAACATAGTTCAGTTTTTACCTGCATACATTAATGAAAAGTAAACAAAACGGCTGCATGCTACAAACCACAAGGTTTCTTGACTTATATAAATAACATTCCATGGCCGAAATGAGAAGGAAAAATTGTTCGCCTTTTTTACGAAAATTGTATTATATATATGTCTTATCAAGCAAAAGTGCAAAATTATAATATCTCCGATCAGGAAACCCAAGTAATAGGATTTATATCATTGTCTGTATGTTCAAATTGTCAATATGTAGAGTCAGCAAAAAGCAATTTCGTCTGGTCATGCACTGTTTTTAATACTTTATTATTATTTATATCTCGTGTCACAATATTATACGTGCTGAGTGTAACAATGAACTGTAAAATGTGCTGGTTCAGAATTTCTGAATTGATATGGACATTTGCTTGCATTTTGCATGTATCTTGTAAATATCTTGCGAAAACGGCATGGAGATAAAATTGTTTCAGAAATGGAGAACAAACGCATATGTTTGTGGTACAGGTCCTTTTCCATGAATCTAATCTATAAGCATACCCAAAAGGTCAGAGCCGAAAAGTCTTGAATATAAATGTTGACTTTGTATAAAAACAACATTTTGGAACAATTTTTTCTGATGGATTACATATGGCAAGACTATTTCGATAGTCAAATGGTATATTTATTGACTGTAGTAATGAACATCAGCTAAAAGACTAAAACAAGGGAACAACGTTCGGAGAAATGACTTTGATATATTTACAGCTGCCTCGAGTCATTTGTATATGTTTTGCGTATCTTTTAAGACATCATATGCCAAAACACATAAACAAATAGGTAAGGTCGTAATATTACCTCTCCAAAACGCCATTGTAGGTACGACATTTTAATTGCAATGTGTAATTTATACTTTACATCTCATTATTCCACTGTGAGTGATAATTCCTTTTACATAATGACAAGAAAAATGGAGAAAGTCCCCGGAGAATCACAGCTCCGTGATTGAGAAGTTTATAATAAGATTTGGTTAGGCGTGCGTCTCAGGGGACACTTGTTCGGTGAAAAAATGTTACTTCTGAGATTTCGTGTCCCAGACAATATTGTGATTTGTTATAGCATCATTTGTAACTGGAAAAATAGAACAGTAAATGAGCTGATAGAATTTACTGTTGAAAGTCTTAGGATAGGAATAAATACATAGATGTAAGTAGAACTGTGTTGGTAAGATTTTATGGGCTTTTGAAGCAAAACCTATTTTTTGTTTTGCTTGTACTTCGTGATTCATAAATGTCTGACAAGAAGATACATCTTAAATGCTCAACAGACAAAACAAATGCTTAGTTAGCCATGAAATCAGCTATATTTTATCCCACTATTAAGACGTAGATGTCTCGACAAGCTTGACTGAAACATTTCGAGTGAATGATATACGATAGACACAGCCAATGATCGATGTACTTTGTAGCTTTTTTAGTTCTTGGGTGTTTTATTATACTGGTATTTTAACATAATGGCTAGTGACTGTTTTGGTTTAGCTTTATACACTATTTTCTACCTTTCGTTTGCCCTTTAAATATTCTCATCTTTCCTATAGTTATATATATTATATATTTTCAGATCCATTTCCTTACGTGGACTATGCCGTGTTTTGTACAAGTCTGGCGGCGAATACCTCAAATTCAAACAACAACATTCCTCACCAACAAAGCAATAAACCAATGATGTTTAGAAATTGTCGGAAACCACCATCATCAACACCAAATGGACCAGCAAGGCTTACAGGGGCCGGTCGGTATTTTTGTGCATTAAATACGTACCATGTGTAAAATAGAAATTTCCTTACGCAAATTACATATAGTTTGAACTTTGAGCATGCATGAATAATCAATTAGCTTGATTTACTTCAAGGGAACATTTGGAGGTTCTGTGGATCTGAGAGCATTTATTTAATTGTGGCAATAAAACAGTGCAATATGAAAGAATGAATTTGCTTAAAACACACACACAGAGAAACGGAAGTTTTGTGCAGTCTCTCAAGGCGACCCGAGGAAATACAACACGTAATACTGTGGAACTTTCCACGTAAATACCGTATCAATATCACAGTTAACACAACTCATACGTAAAGAAAAATAACAACAAAGCCTATCACAAAGTACTTCATCATTGACGAAAAGATCCTTGGGGTTTAACTTTCAAGTTCATAGTTGTGGTTGTTTTAATAACATCAGTTTGTTTAATGAAACTCAGTGTAATCTCTTAAACATTACAAGCTTTTCTTACTTTGCCAATGGCAAAATACTTGAATCTGAATAGTCTGCCTTGTCCATGAAATAACAAACATAAAGGAGTATGGAAACTGCTGGTGGCGTTTGTGTCTTAACATATTTCAAATTTCGAACAGGAGATACGGTGCGGGAAAGATACTACTGATGTTATTATGTAAAATACGCTGTACCGACTCAAGCAATCGAACGTGAAATAACAGATCAAGCTAGCCCCGTATATGTCGACTATGGTGTTTTACATTGTCGAATGCATTTCTGCATATTTCTATACATAATTATTATTCGGCGCACGTCCTGTTCGATAATCATACTCTGAATGTAAACAATTTATGTTCTCCTATTGGCCGTTCAGAAACGACAAGAATTCTCGCAATTGTCCCATTTATAACAACGCATGTTTTGAGTATATTTGATGCAATAGCAAGCAAATAATATTATGCATAATTAATGTGATACATCTGTTTTGCATTCGCTAGCAGCTGGTATTTTACGAACCAAACTAATTGTGCTTTGCTAATATAACACACCTGATGTTTCCACAACTCTACTCGATCGTTCATTTGCCTTTATTGTAACACGATGACTAATCCTTAGGTCACTGGAACACAACTACATTTTGTTATGATTCGTGGGGATAAATCATGTAGTAATATGAAGTTAACGATTTAAGTAGAAACATAAAACAAAATTAGGCGACCGATTTTTATAATTGTATACTTACTTTTGTTAATGATCCTTTCTCTTCATTGTTGATACCAGATGCTTGAATATTTAGATTAATCGTTAGTATCTATTTGATAAATAACGAAGCCATCATTTCTGATAAAACATGCTGGAGGTTGCATTGTTTTTAGGTATTGTTTGAAACACTTGTCCTGCTCTGTCCTCAATTTGAATATTTCTATATAGTTTGCTATTTATTCAGTAACACAGATACGGGTATGTCGCTCTTAGTGTCGTTGTTTATGCTTTACTTTTGCCGCGACCGTAGCCCAGTGGTTAGTGGGCTGGACTTGTAACCCGGCGATCCGGGTTCAAATACCGGTCGCCGCAAGTCATATCCTTCTATGCAAATTTGACAAAATGTCGAATTTCCACCATTATGGAGGAGTTGCCGGCTCCGTGTAGAAGGGAAAGTTAGTACTTGTTAGGTAAACTAGCCACCGTATGTAACTGAAAAAACATGTTGAAAAGGAAAATGTTAAACACTCATAAAAACAAATAAACAGACCTTTCTTTAACGTATGGTGTTTTGTTGCTTGCTTAGTATAGTCATCATAGTAATTTGCACTAGGGTTTGTTGCTGGTATCTTCGCCAGAATAAGCCAATACCTTCAACTCGGTGTTCCAATGAGATAATACTTCAGTCATTTAGCGTTTACTCAATCTATGTGAATTGCACAGACTTTACATTTAAACCGTAATAATGTCAGTTAATGTGCAATAACTCGCTAGTGTCAGGGAAGCCGTTACTAAGAAAAAGAACAGTTCTTATAAGATGGAATAATTATTTGTATAGTCAGAATAAAATATACTGGTTCGTTTTTATTGTAAAATCTTGGGACACATTTGCACCGTGGAGGCGACATCGCAAACTAAGAAGAAGTAATGGGAACACGGCTTTACCAAAACTTCGTACTTTTTTATATACTTCGTAGACTACTTAGTGTAGACCCTTAATACTGACCTTTTGCTTGTATAACGTCATTAAGTAATTATGTGTTGGCGCTTCTTCTAATATGCAATTATTCTTCCGTAAGTCCGTGATATTAAACATTGTTCACGATTATACAGTAGTTGTAAGAGTGATTTCTTTTAACGAAATGCCTACAGATGAAGCAATGAATACGAGACGAAACTCTGGCATTAGATTTTAGATTGTATGCTGTGATCCTTTGTTGCTGCAATTGTATAAAATCTTAACTAATTACATGACATTGGTAATAATGTTCTATTCACACATTCATTCTGGTTGAAAATATATATGTTGGACAAACAGTCGTGTGTGTGTATTTTCACGGAGTAAACGCATGAAGCACGCCTTCAATCTTACGATCACTGCAATATAACAGAGAGTAAAGCGTATTTATGTTTTGATATGGGGTCTTTGTGCTTGAGCATAAAGTTGGCTCGATTCTTAGGCTTGAGTTTAAAATTTTCATTCTATTCAATGCAAAATTCACACATTAATATAAACAGCACGTGATGTTTTATTTTCTTTTGGAGCTTCTCGTGATTTTATTGTGGCAAATTTAACTTTATACCAAAACAAAAGATTTCCGCAGTTTGTAGCTGGTATACTGCCAGCCTCCCCCGCCACATAATGTAACACTATCTCGTTTCTGTGATAACACAACAATAACATAAAAAGCACTCAGTATTGATATTGATTGAGAAAGTGATAAATCGTCTGTCTTGCCAAAATATTGCGCTAAATCCGTCATACAACGCAATTATATCATAATGACACTGTTCATTTTATTCTACATTTTGTCATTTACCCTCTTTTTGTGAAAACCAAAACATATTTGAGTCTACATCTGTACATATAGAAACGCTAGTTTCGCTTCAGAGCTGCCAGCGTTAAAAAGATGTTTTGTTAAACAAACATCACTTTACTGCTTTATCTACCTGTATCATACATTTTTGTATCATACATTTTTGTATCGTACATATTGCCGATTATTATTGTATTATTCTATTTTCTGGATTAAATATCAACATTGAAACATGTTTGGAACTCGAATATCACAATCCTGTTTCTGTAAGTTATACCTTGGAGGAAGATATCGACAAATCCCAGAGTAATTGCATACTATCGATTTCGTGTCGTAAGCATACTGCATCCTGTGGTCTTGAAATATGTAAATGTAAACACAGGCCCGTAAGAATACCGCATCCTGCGGTATTGAAATATGTCAATACATGCATAGATTCATAAGCATACTGAATCCTAAGGTCTTGAATATGAAAATATAAACACAGGCCCGTAAGGATACTGCATCCTGCGGTATTGAAATATGTAAATGTAAACACAGGCCCGTAAGAATACCGCATCCTGCGGTATTGAAATATGTCAATACATGCATAGATTCATAAGCATACTGAATCCTAAGGTCTTGAATATGAAAATATAAACACAGGCCTGTAAGAATACTGCATCCTGCAGTCTTGAAATATGCAAATATAAATACAGATTCGTTTAAGAACGTAATTTAGCGGAGTGTCCTTAACATTTAATATAGATAATTGCACATCAATTCGTACGCTCTAATACGGATTCGATTGGTTAAAAATGACTTGGGAGTAAATGCATGATGTACCAATAATATGAAATTGTTGATAATTATAGTAATATTATGATTATGCTTTAAAATAGCATATTTAGTGCTGAAAAGTATTTTTTATAAATAATTAATCCATAGTTCAATTAGAAGTAATATATTAATGGAATAAATCCAATGGGTCTATCGTTTTAGAATCAAGTCCAAATCTTGCGAAGTATTCATTTCGAACCAAAATATCACAAAAGAATTGCAGGCAGTTATTATTCAGATTAATTGACGTCTTTGCTCTTTTTGATATTTTTTTTCGGATTTCTAACTTATTTATTTGTCTGAATATCGCTGCAATACGTAATTATGCGTCTGGCACAAGTAATAATAACTTCTGCGCTTGGTATTTATTTGAAATCATAGCTTTTGCGCACTCCAAATTTGATTTTGATAAAATTACTGTCTTTGCAAGGGAGGTATTCCAATGTTGGAGTTGAAGTATTTATATTTACTAAATCAATAGTCTAAAACCCTTTATGCTTTTCATGAGAGACAATTGAGAAAATTTGCGGTATTGATAGGCTTCGTAAAATTGATTTTGTCGTCTATCAAATACGGGCTTCAGTCTCGGAGGATAGCATCTGTACTGTGCTTATATTACAATCTATCTTGTTGAAATTGCTTTCTCTATTCAAATCTTCTTCATGTGTCAGATTTATGTCAGTATGTATCCCTGGGCGAAGTTGCGATGTTTTATGTATGATTTGAATGGCGTTGAAATAAATGGCGAGACTGTTGAATTACTTGAAGTGGCATTATGCGCACTTAAATGAATAGTCACATAGTTTGTATTTAGCTTCTGAAAGGTTGCAGTATATTGTATTTGCTTGGAGGGAATGGACGTGCTGTAAGATGTATAGCTGCTGTTGTTTCCATATTCGGTGGACGACAAAATGCATTCTTTAGATGTGAGCATTGACAGAGCCATAGTCACAATATTTCGTTGTAACATATGTGACATTGCACTAAGTACATTTACAAAATGACTGAATTGGATGGAATATATTTTCAATGTTTATACATGTTCATAGTCTCTCACACATGTATAGCACACTGATAGAAAATCATGAAGCTAGCCTCACCAACAGGAACACAAAGTAATGACAATCAATAACAACATTTATCACAAAATCATGGAACAATAATTACATCAGAAGCAATGTTCGATTTTCTTGTACGCGTTCAAATATTTCGTCCTGATGTACAGTCGCAATTGAATTAAACTCGTAGCAATATATTTCAGGATTCTATGACGAGCTTGAATATATTCTTCGGAACGAAGTGAAGCCATTACCAAGAACACCAGTAAGTCAGGACAGCGTGTATTTTCTGTCAGTGTTCCAAACAGATGGACATATCAGCCGCTTGGAAGAAACGTGGAAAACATGGAGCGGGGCCGACTATATATTATGGAAATGTCCTGAAAAGTTAAAACTTCGCCGGGTAACCTTCTTTAAATCCACCAACGATACGGATATATATACCTTTATAGTTTTGTGCGAATGTGAGGACGGACTAAGCATATGTGATGTGGCGAGAGAGTTTGTTGAGCGCTTAAAAGACCGGAGGTGTGGTTTAGTAGGGCTATATCAGGTTGAAAGGTATTATATCGCTTCCAAACAGAGGTGATGGTGATTGTTATCGTTTTGTTTTGTTTTAACTGCTGTCCGAGAAACGCCAAATGACCAAATACATTCCATGCCCCGTTGTTAAAACTATTGTTAACAAATATACCGCCGTTGAAGACACATAAACAAGAAAATTATTTGTGTTCAAATTTCATTTTCATATAAGACATGCAGTGTTTTGACAATAAGAGTATTATTACTGTCATACTCTCTTTTTATTCAATACATCCTTTCAGAAAATCATTTTTGATATGGTTTTAATACTCTGAATCGCCCTCATTAAATCTACAATATTAAAGGTTTTTAAATGCGTTTATTGAAACGCAATTGGATAATTTTCTGTATGGTTTGTATCCAAATAACGTTTTCGGGCGCTTAAGTGCAATATTCTTTGAACAAATAGATTGGAACATTAATTTCGTAGCTTCTGCGTATTTGTCCCAGATCTAAATGATGTAGTCAGCTAGTTCATTTTCTAATCTTTTATATCAATGCCATGTTAAATATCTCTTTTTATAGCAAAGAAAATATGCATTAGTATTTGTAGACATACAGTATTGTAAACTAGTAACTGCTTTGTATTGATGCTTATTTGTTTATAGGAAATAAGACTTATGTAGATATGTCCGCATACAGAGCCAGTTAGTCCTTTCATATAAAAGCATTACGAACATCCAACACACTCAGACTTAACATTAATTTACGTTTTCAGATTTTGTCCTTATGAACCATTTCGTAGATATCAATACAAGTATTTGAATAAGGATAAATATTGTGAGTTCGTTCAAGGGAAGCGATGATCTCGTAACGTTATTGTGGCGCTCGCAAAGCTGTCAAAAATGGCTTGCGTATTTACTGAAAAATAATAATTGCTAATGTGTTGGGGAGGTCAATTGGTAACCAAATGCAGATAAAGCTACAAGCATAAAGTTTCGCTATAACAGTCTTTGAAATAAAAGCTAAAGATGGCTACACTAAAACCTTGATAATGAAACCATCTCCAGAACTCGAAAAATCGGTCATATTAATGAGGTGGTCTCATTAACAAGTTGAATTATGGGGGAATTATTAAAAGCCGAACCGATAATAAGTGCTCGTTATATCAAAGTGGTCTTAATATAGGGGTGGTCGCTACGTGAGATTTTACTGTAGAGTCATATACATGAGTACAACTGTTTCGATTAAGTAGCCCAGTCGAAAATGGCTTCTCAGCTTATCTCTATGACGCATTATTAGATAGTTTTCAAATCTCTTTCGTCTGATTCAATTATGATTTGGTATCTGACATCAAGGGAGGCAGATTGTAAACAAACAAGCTAAGGCTATAGTTACCAAGAAACAACTTGTTCAAGGATTTCGGACATTGATCGTTCACAAATGTTGCTGCCTGTGCAAATGCTGACACGTTAATGTGATCGATTTTAGCATTTCGTTCCATGCTTTTAATCGAATTTAATTATTTTTGATTGTTTACAATCCAATCTTAAACCTATGAATAAAAATCGTCCAAATAGGCGAAATGGTAAAAATGTTTGACTCAAAAACATACAACATATTCCTGTACATGTTAATGAATATTCCAGGTTCTTAAGGAGCATACCATGTTGAAAGTTCTACCCTACCATGCAGACTTTATATTGTCCACTGCAATGTCCAATAAACGATCCATGTTCGGTTTTTACACATATAGAAAATTCCTGGTGGATTAATACTTGTCCGAACTCATAAGAACTGACGAAATTCCTTTTTACCCAACACCCGACCATGAGTTCACCGATAAACAACATATATATAATACCATCATAATAATGGTAGATGTATTATGATAGTTCTACTTGTATGTAAACATCATCATACCTTTCCTTTAGTCCCGAGTTCGGGCTATATTTTTATTATTGTGTTCATTTTATATCACAATGCAATATTGTAAAATTCATCGAGGCTGCTGTTTCATTCATACCTGCTCGTAATAAGAATGTACCATTACAATTTTTAACAATGATTAGATTATGACAAGTTCGAATTCTAACAGTATCTTGGTGTGTCCATTACGTCGTGCCCAGCTGAAATGACTTTTTTATTATAAATATATTGCTTTCATGTGTGGTAATTCATAATTTTATTGTTGCTATTTAATTAGATATTACCCACGTACAAATTCTTGACTGAAGAACTAATCTGTGATTTTTGTTCAACGACAATGCGAACATCATCGAGTTTCATTCATTGAAGTATATTTATTGGTCTTTTTTCTAGTCCATCAAGTTCGTTTCCGAAAACCGTTGTATAATACTATAGTTTGGACCATTCCACTGTTTACCTGCCTGCCATCCATTACCTATAATTGAATACTTGTCAGAGGAAAATGAATAGGGACCAATTGAAACTCCGTGATACCTTTTCATTCCCCATTGTATTCATAGAACTCCTTGTGCATGTCCACATTCAATCCCCAATTTGACTTTGAGTACCAATAAAACTCGACCATCTCATAGTCTTTTCCAGGTTAATTTGACTTACATAAAATTTACCAAGTTAAAGTATGTTCATGTTTTTAAGATTCAATGGACAAACCATGAGTGAAATAATTGAATCGATTTAAGTACAAACTTGGAATCAACTAAGGGCGCCATTCCAGTTATTTCGTGAAATATTACCAGTGCCTGTGTCTAAATCGTTTCAACAAACGTTTTAAAACGTTAAATCATTTGAAATCAATTTCGCCCTGCCACTACGTTATTCATATCAAATTTTAAATAGAGGAAAGACAATAACAACAAAATAATCTGAACATTTACCACACCTTTTGTATCGCGCGATTTAATCATGTCTTGTATTTACCAAGTGTGCATGTACGTTTAATTATATCCATTTTCATAGATTCACTGTCATTTTATGAATTTATATGTCCCTGTATGGTTGATTTACGTGCGTTTAAGAATTTAATACGTATGATTCTGTTTAATGGTTATTTTAATAATATCTTTCTCAGATATGTTCTTATAAATGCTGCCTTTGGCTAAACGTCTGAAAATATAATTACGTAGGGGATTATTCTATTTATTTAATTGAAGATATATTGACTTCTGCCAAAACTTGGATCATGTTTCCTTTCCGTGTTTGCGGTTATATAACATACATGGATTTAATCTTGTAACAACTTTGTTTTCGGAATGTTAGCTAGGGTAAGAGAGTAGATTGGTACAACAATTGGTATAACAATCATGTTGAGAGTCGATTATAAAATACTGTTTCAAAAGAGATTTATCATGAGTAAAGGCATGAAGTTTTGGTTCTTTCGTTCGTGGATGCTAACAATGAATCCTTATTGAATTATAAATTACCAATAAAACGTGTTGCAGTTTCTTGTATGTTTGGATGTATGCGCATTTTAATTGAATAAAAGTATATAACATGTTTTATAGATAATTGTGATTTGTAATTCGGGTATGTGTTAACTGGTTACCCATTGTTTATGAATACTGTTTGTATATATTTATTATATTACAAAACTATTTATGATATTGATCACACTTGCTGTATATTTTCTGTCCTTAAAACCATTAAATTACTATTCAAATACCATGAATTGATGTAACTGTTATCCATGCGTTATCATATAAATAAATGTATTGTTTCTTTTTTCTATTATAATCTCTTCGTTTTCATTTCATTCAATCATTTCTGCTGGCTTGAAATGAAAGAAAAATTGAATGTATTATGTCCACCAATTATCATTCGTCAGAGGACCTACATAACGTGGGGATGTAACAGAAGTTACCATTGGAACATGTGTACCCAGGGCACGTGCCCTCATACAAAAATGAAAATCAGGATGAACTATTTGTAGGTATATTTTCTTGCGAGTGCAGCCAGTATCTATGATATCAGAATAAAATATCGAGAACACATTAAAAAGTAATAAAACCTGGTTATTCGTGTGAAAATGAATTCGGTTTGGAATATAATCAGAACAAAACCACATAAACAACAATCTGATAATTATTGAGATCAATTTAAGATTATGATTGACGTAGGTAATCAATTCGTACATTCTTTGAAAGTAAGCATGATGCAGGCCTAGAAAACATCATTTATGATGTTTGGAGAACAGAACAAAGTTTTTAGCTGATCTTGAACATCGGAGATCGAGTTATAAAGAAAGTTTTAAGCTATTTTTATCCTGATAATGGTAAGTATTTTTGGTCGGTTGTCAAACCAGAGACTGAGACCCATTTCACAGAAGATCATAAGTTACCATCTTACCGTAATTCATGACTAATGGTATCTTAGCTTCAATAGATGAGCTGATTTTTTATGTATTCGTGGTGTGTTTGCCCCCTCCTAACACACGCACCATTATCTCGCTCTTTTCGGGCTTTTGTATTGATTTTTATATATGTTTTTCCGTCATTTATTATGTACTAAATAAATGACATTTACACATAATCTGAGCTTATTGTTGTTTTTATGTCTTAAGTAATTTCCCAATTACATAAAGAACTAGCAAAGGAAAAGACACAATTGAATTATGAGTAGTAGTGGATATAAATGCTATCTAAATGAAAGAACCTACTTAACAAGTTTAGCTGAGTGAGCTGGAAATGGGCTTTTAAAGGACTTTTATTAATAAATAATTAACTTGCGTCATGTTGATGCTAGGTTCTGATAACAATGTGGGCAGATTGTTTTGTTATATTGCTGTAATACTTTCTGAAGTAATGTTTACCAAATATCTAACATATTTGTATTGGTATCCAAAACGTGGCACATTTTCGTAATTTATTAGCAATTTTAAATAGTCAATAGTGTCATGATTCACGACTATCTTCCATAATTCACAATTAAGCTATTCAAATTTATCATGAACTCTTTATCAATTCTAATATCTTCATTTGCCCCTAAGTAACGAATACATTGACCGATCATGGACAATCAAATTGCTTCTGTATCAATGTCAAGGTCCTTTGTTCACAGTATTTGTGTGCCTGATGGGTTGTTTTAACAGTGAAGATGTATGAGCACATCATTAGCGCCAATAAAATGTCAGGAGCTGATATGAGAGTCAAAGTCCCGGAAATAGACACGGAGGTCCGTAATCTGAATGATGATTATTTGGTAAAATTCCAGTTTTGTCCATGCATAGATCATTACCTCTTAATTAGCTTAATATTGTTCAAATGGTGTTGGTATTCTTTACAATATTAGTGTTGAAGTCGTTGCTCAGAGGCATTTAAATGCAAACTATCCAGTGTGACAAGAATAATGGACACAAAGATAAAAAGTGCAAAATTCAATGCTTCTGTAAAAATGCTCAGCTTAAACTTATACGGATATGTTACACTTTCTTATCAGTCCGTTGGTCCAGGACAGGGCAGTTAGACCTAATTGGGTGGATTCAAATTCAGTGTGATGTAAGCCATTCCCTGTCGTGTTTCATACCAATAGAAGATACAACTTAAATTGTCATTCCCCTTTTCAGAAACATGCTTTATTTGAGGACGTTGTATTTTGTTGATGTAATGGCGGGATTCCGTGTTCCAACTTTAATAACAAGTATACTACGACGTAAACGTCTTTAAAAGAACAAACAATGAATCAACATGGAGCTATGACTTGTAATTCATGAATGATTCGTTCTGTGAAAAGATAGGAGCAGAGACATAGTCTGATTTGAATACACTAATATGTTTCAGCCATATAACGGAATGTAAATATCGCCTTTACAAGTCTCTGAATGTGTCGCGGAATAATTTTCCCATTTCTGACATCGTAAAACTTGCGAATACACCAGCACTGTGGTTCGTACGCTAATATTTAGTGGATAATGTCACTAATAAAGCATAGTAATGTGCCCAGCTGACGTCATTAGCCATCAGTTACTGGATGTTTTGTAAGAGACCAAAGTACAACACTATGAGGAGTTAGTAGCTGCGCTCCTCGATACTCGTGAACATAAAAAGGCTTTTCTAAAAGGTTTTATTTGATAATCCAATTTTCCTCGTGCTTTTACAAAGATATGACAAAGACGTGTTGAATCTTTGATATTTAACAAGTTAGCTTACTTTGTGGAGGCTTCAGACTCCTGTAACTATTTTTACTCGATGATACTTTGGTCAAGTTATGGTTTAGCATGTGTGTCTACAGCTTTAGCGCATGTTTTACGTGAACTTGGTCATCACCATTCATTGCGTAAACAAGCGTATCGTATGTGGTTATAGGAAAATTTTAGATTTCAAAACAACCAGTAAAATTTGTTTTACGGAGTTGAAAATATCCAGTTTCAGTATTCTTGAACAAGCGGAAAAGTTTTTTTTTCGAATATAATATACAAAATGTATTCGCAATGAAAACACTGAAAAAATACCAAATTTAGCAATTAAACTTAAATCGCACGAGTAATTTTATAACAGTTTCCATTCCAGCAGTTGGACAATTATGATTTCCAAGCGAAACAAAGTGCTTGACATGACTGAGATGGACTTTATACACAAAAAATATAATCGTACGGACTTCTAGTTTATTTTCATACACAATGGGAAGTGACTGGTGTTCATTACCAGGTTAAATTTTCACAGGTGACCTCCCTTGAACAGTGATACTGCATCTAAAAATTGACGTATAATATCAAATACGCTCATTGATTTAACTATCAAATTAAATTAAAAATTAAAACACTTTCGTGAACAGCCATCGTACATTTACAATTACATACATAACTGTATATCAGGGCGGACCGGGCCAATGACATAGGACATGAATTCTCATGATTTTCGAAACCAAAATTAATCTGTGGTCGTTTCAATGATATTCTTTTTGATTTCTATATATAAATATATATTATACATACAAATGCCTCCGGTAATGATCACTTAATTATAACGATCATTAGTTAGTAAACCGATTTTCAATAATTTTAATACTGCAGGTTCTCTCGTTTTCGTGGAATATTTCATGTCGTAGGTGAGATTATCTGCCGATATTCAACACCTACGTATCAACAATGTTTTATAATAACGCCATGGGCATCCAAAAAAGATCTACTCGAAATGTTTGTCATACTGAAACGACATAAACCGGTAAAAACCGGTTTTTATACACCGGCATGAAGAATTCTGTGGTGGTGACATATACTACCGTTTATTTATTTTATGCAAGCTTAGTAATATAGAAACGGACAATGCATGATTTATGATTTACATGGCCTACGTCAACCTAATGTCAAATTTTAGATCGATTTTCTGCATAGTATCGCGTTAATTTGTTTCCTGTTTTGGCTAGAAGACTAATAACTTCCTGTTGTTATTGTCTGGTCAGTTCTCCCTTGTGTGAGCAATTTATATGTTATTTAACCGATAGACGACCAACCAATCAACGCAAGTTGTGATCTGTGACATGAATGTACTTTTGAATACGGTACCTAAGTTCGGTCAGAGCACCGTGTTAACTTTGGCAGGTTTTATAAAGAATTTTTACTGTACCTTGATTTAAAAGGCTTCAATCAGTAAAATATCTATTTACAAGCGACAAAATTAATCAAATTATTTTGACGCATATAGATCATAGAAAAGATGAGTGCATACAACGTTAACTTTCATCTTTAGCACTTTGTGTTATATAATAATTACATATGACATTTGTGATAACATTAACTTATTGTTATTAATTTAAGGGTGTGTAATGTAAGATAAATACATATTGTGAAATTAAATGTCAATTTCATGTTATATTTATTTCTCTATCTTATTTGTCTATGGTTTTATTGTCCTATTCCCATCTTAATAGTGTGTAATTATATTGTTCCTGTTTCAAACTGTATAATTTCTAATTCATACACAGGTAAATAACTAAATAACGCACTTAGGGATTGAAATATTTACTCCTACTACCTTTTAACAATATTCTTATTAAAGTTTAATAACATGTTTATATGTACAGTGAATATTGAAGTGGAAGGTTTAAAATATGTGCGAGCGCAATTTATTACCTCGTAATAAAATACAATTATTTCGTTCCGACACAGACTGGTTGAGCGGACCTAAAGTAAACAGACTTGAAATTAAAATACCCAACACCATATGACATCACTTTACTAAATGTACAATAATTAGATCTCCAGGTTTATCCTCTTTTCAAGTATATATATCTATCTTGAATAAATATTTCAACAGCCTACCCGGAAGTGAATGTCTCGTTTTCAGGTTACATGACACTCTGACAACGTGACAGTACAAACTCAACAGCCGCAGCCGTGGTCCAGTGATTAGTGCGCTGGACTTGTAACCCGGAGATCCGGGTCCGAAATCTGATTGCGGCAGGTCATACCCTTCTATGAAAATTTGGCAAAAATGTCGATTTTCCTCCATAAGTGGAGAAGTTCCCGGCTCCTTGTAGAAGGGTAAGTTAGCACTGGTTAGTATACAGTCAAGGAAAACTGGTTAGGAGAAACGGTCGCCGAATACAACTGAAAAATTGTTGAAAAACGGCGTTAAACCCTTGTAACAATAAGTTACATAAAAGCAATCGTACAAACTCATGGTGTATTATACAAGTAACTAAAATCTCTGAAAGAAGGAAGGATCTCGTATCTTATTACTGAAAGGCGGGAACCGAACCCTAAACTTATTTCTGAATGGGGAATTGGCCCTTATCTTATCATACCAATATATTATCACCCAATTCATTTTACAAATTACAACCAACATGACAATAGTACATAAATCAGCTATCATGAATAGAATTCAAACACTCGGCGTTTTTACAATGACGTACATACAAAAAGTAAATACATGCAATAACTAATTTATTATGAATTATAAATCAATGACTTTGTACTCTCGTAAGCTTATATACCATATCATACCAGTCATTTCTATCTTTATCATAATTTCTGTGCCTGAATAGGTCTGCATTGACTCATACAAATCAACTTCTCTCATTTTTGTGCCCATATAAAGAAATGTATTGATTATAAGTTTAATATATTATACGAATAAGTTGGACTATTGCCAGAAAAAAATCTATGATCGAATCTCCTCATTTAATAAAGAAAAAAACCTTCCCATGGAGTCATCTAAAACAAGATTATTCAAAGAGTATACATAGTGCGTACTTTATTTAAAATTATGTACTATACAACTGTAAAATGTATCCAGTACTAATAGATTGTAATGTATTTACATTTGAGTACATTTCATAATCTTAAAGAATTGATAAAACTTATATACGCATATCACATTATTGTGAAACTGTAAAAAATAGATATTCATAACAGAAAAACCAACAACAATACAATGATAACAATTATATTCATGTAAGAAAGAGATAAAAAACAATACTTATCTCAGAATATGTACATTTTGTGTCAAGTTTATAAAAAACAACAAATAAATATACATGCTGTATTTATAATTAAATGTTCACTTGAACATTATTCATTGCATGAAGTCAAGAAGCAAAAAAGCGCCTCACTGGTCCAAGAGGAATTGAACCATACATATATAAGACTAAATGCTCATCTACTATTTTACAGAAACGTTGAACACACACAAATGTATATATATATATATATATATATAATATATACACATACCCATGAATATTTAAAAAATAAATTTACAAAGCTTTCAGATATAATAAGATTTTTATGCACGCCTAAATCTAAATGTAGCAGAGAAAATATTCTGAGTGTAGAAAATTTCTGTTATATCTATCTTCCTTTCAAGTTAAGTTGTGTGAAGAATCTAAGACCCATCAAAAGACATTTTTTTCAATGTCAAAATGGATCACTGGCTGGAGCTGTCATTTATTACAAATGGCTGCTTCAGATGCATTTATACCATTCTAGAATAAGGTAATGATTTGGATACATGTGCTGTCAAGTTGGACCCCGAATCAGTCCCCGCTTTTGCTGTTTTTAGCGTTGGGTGAACCATACACCGATTCTTCAGTTGTTGCTTAAGCTCATTCTGCTGCCCTCTCCTGCGTCTTCTACAACAAATAATAACTGTCACTATGACAGAGGCAAGTGTGACAGCAACAGCCAAGCTGATCGCGACGAGTGATGCTTTATGTACGGTCACAGGAGGGCCTGGGAAAATACAGATGGTAGGTTGACAAATATCATAAAACTCTATCCCCCTCAGCGGTCTACCGATCACAGATGCATTATCGCTGCTAACACATTTCATGTTATCGAAGTCCAGCGGTTTATCTGTAGTATTAAGCCAATCAGTAAATTCTGTAAGCTGACAAGTACAGTCAAATGTGTTCCCACCCAGACGAACCGACTCAGTATTATTCTGACTGTCAATAAAATCAATGACGTCATGTCCAACATAAGATATGCGATTGTTTGATAAATCAAGTACTTTCAGATTTGTCATGCATTGTGGGGGGTCAAACAAAGTTAGGAGATTGCTGGAAAAGTTCAAAGATTCAATCGTGCCGGTCTGACGCAAGAAATTACTCATACCGTCATCGATGACGTCATAGCCATTTGAACTGACGTCAAGTGACGTCAGATGTTTCATATTGACAGAGGAAAACATTAATCCCGGACCACATGACCCATTCATCTGCGTGTTGATAAAATTGTGTAGTAACAGATTTTTCATTTCCTTTAGTGGTCGAAGAAATTGCGCCTGTTGGCTTTGCAAGTCACATGAATCAATAAACACATCGTTGTTTGAGAGGTCAAGGATTTCAAGGTTCGGCAGCTGTTGAAAGGATTCTTTGTTGACTGTCTCAATGCCGTTGCCAGACAAATTGAGATATCTCACGGCTATGAGAGGTCCAGGCAAACTGCTGTCGGTGAACGCATTACGCGGAATCGATTTTATATTTCCATTCGTCATATGTATATGATAAGTTTGGTTTGTGATAAACGGATAAATATCGCGTGTATCCTGTATGTCTGCACCATTACAATCGATGAAAATGTCCGTGCAATAACATCCAGAAATTTTGTCACCACAAGTGTCTCTTAAATCCAGTCCCAAACAAAATGTAAACAATATACACACGATTAAACACAGACTAGTTTTCTGCATTCCGCTGTTCGTCGCCATTTTGAATTCTTTGTTACACTCAAGCAAATTGTAATATATCGACTTTTGAATAACCGGCGAGGGAGTGTTCAAAAAGTATGTATACAAATGTGAGCTATAAATAGGATGTATTAGTCGTGTTCTATTCATTGACTATGACCGATGTATTATATTTCACTTCGTCATACAAACTTAACTGCGTATGTTTTAAATGGATATAAAAATCGTGCAATGCTTTGTATATAAGTAATCAAATGTAAAACAGATGAATACATGTACAAAATATTCATCTAAACACTGAGGAACATCGCATATTATTTGATAAATGTTTAAGATAATGCCACCGTCTCGTTTCGTACAATATGTATATATATATAGATGGTATTGGTCACAATATTCGTACATTATATAATAATTGGGGAAAACAAGGTGAAAATTGATAATGAAACAAATAAAATAAATGTCAATTATTTACAAGGTACATCAAAGTATTAACAACAACATTGACACTAAACGAAATGTTTTCAGAATCATGACATACATACATACATACATACATACATACCTACCTACTTACATACATATAAATGACAAAACCTCCAGATGTTGCATAATAATTTTCTATTCGTTCTGTATTTTTTCTTCAATGAATTATCCATTATTATATAAACAATACGGTTTATTACACTTTAAAACATATCGCAAAGAAACAAAAAATATATATACACATAAATAGTTTATTCTTTTGTTATAAACATAGTTGTCCTACATATATTGTGTGAAATATTATATATTAATAACTTTAATAACCTTGGGAAATGTTTGATAGAAAAAATATAAATTTCAGTAACATGAGCAACGAAATTGATGCATCGATATGATGATATACCTGCTGTATCTTACTGACATATTCAATTATTACAGTGGCCAATCCACATTGATATTCAAATATCTATGAAAAGAGTAACAATTTAGAGTCACACTACAAACAAAACGTAATTCATGAGCCCGTGAACTTATTTCGTTCCGAATTTCAAAAGAATGCCAAATAAAGAAATAGAAGGGATCACTGTGGTCGAGTGGTTATGGTCTCTGACTAGTAATCACTAGCCCATAACCCCTCACATTTAAGTTAAGCATGTACGTTTTAATAAAACACGTTGCATTTCTCCGCAGTGTTTCCAAAGCCTTACTTATGTGCACTTAAGTTTATTTATCTTTTCAATTATTAAAATGTTATGCTTCAGTTTCTTCCTTCAGTACTTCATCATTACACTCATTTTGTGTATCCACAATTATATTGTCAGTTTCACTGTGTTTACTGTGTTTATGCTTCCTTCTTTTCTTCTTTTTCTTTTTATGCCTTTTTACGATTTGATCGGAGATTTCCACTTGTTCTGGTTTCAGATGCCTAGGATCAGCATTAGATGATGGAATTCCAGTTGGTGTTGTGGAATTAATAGATGGCAATGCCGATGCATATCTAAGACCTCCGTGTTCTTCAATAAAACGTGTAGGTTCCATTTTAGTTTTAGGAATTCTTTGCGAGGAGAACGTGTTCCTTGGTGCGGAATTAGATCTATTACCTATTAGCATACCATTTGGAACACCTTCAGCTTTATCGTCCATTTTCTTTTGTGGCTTAAAAAGTACATTTATATAAGTTAATTTCAATCATACACATATTAAGTATTTCAAATAGCATAAAAATGTCATATTAAAAGTATTTGGGCCAATGAAGTGAAAGCTTGAATTTAATTTCATGTATGAAAAATCGTCGACCATTTATCGCATCTCGCTCGGGGAAAATGTGAATTGGGCATAAGTAATATGGTACTTTATGTGAACAATTATAAGCATTATCATACCTTAATCTCATTCTTTTTCTTAAAACATTTATATAAACAACAGCAAAGGAACACCAATAACACCAGAAGTATTCCCGCAACAATGAGTACGATAACTAGTACTGATAGCCCTGAAATATAAAGTAACAAAACAACAAATATTTGATATTTATGTGAAGTTAGTTAGCGGGTGTCCTTTTATTGTAAGTGAATTTACTGTTTAATATTTAAAAAGATAACTGTTGTTTACTGTAGTTAATACTTTTAATTTAAGAAAAATAACATTTTAATCAAAGGTATGCGACCACTTCGATAACTATGACACCTAACTATAACGGTCAGATATTGTGGGTTGGCTTTGTATTGTCTTTCCTCTATTCTTTAACTTTGTATTTAGTTATACCGAATTTTAAGACGGATTCTATCGTCCAAAAGGTTGCTCAACATTAATGTTTTACTGTATTGCCGTAGTATTTTTTCATGATTAGACCACAATACAGTAACAACACATAGTGTAACAGATGATACATGTACATTAATATACTGTATATAAGTTAGTTTTCAGTTAGTTATTTGATGAATGTTAGTTTACCTGACTTTGGGGGAATTACAATATCAACTGATGGTCCCCAGCAAGTTACATCAAAAGGTTCACCTGTCGGCACTGCAACAGAAAAAGAGTTATTATATGAAATCTCACAAATAAAAAAGTGGCAAACGAATTGCTGTTCTCTCATTTTATAATCTGTATCCACGGGTGGCTGTGAAGTCAGCTCAGACTGTACTACGATGGTATATATAGATATATATATATATATATATGTGTGTGTGTGTGTGTGTGTGTGTGTATACACTCAGACCTAAGTGGGACATTCACTAGCAAAAACTCTCATGGATGCACACAGATCACTGTGGGATATTCAGAGACAAAGTTTCACCTATATGCACTAAGATCCCTGAGGGACTTTCACAAAAGTCTCGCACATATCAACACGATCTTTCTGAAATCCAGGCACAGACTCTAAAGAGTTGATCAAAAGTCAGATAATTGCAGAGCGTCAAATGATTAATTGATCAATACCTATGTTTTATGTTGTGAGGTTATTGAATTCATAACCCGTTAGAAAAGAACAGACGCCTCGAACTGTGTACAAATGAATAAGATAAGTGTGTTAATATCTATCGATATTTCCCAAATCAACATTTATTTTGATCGTGTATGAACAGTATGATGATACATGTATATGCATTTAATGTATTGATCTTGTGTTCCTTGAAATCGGAAACAATATTTATCATCGTATTATCGATTTATTATCGTATCAATCTGTTCAGAATAACACTTGCTGTAAATAAGTAACCAAAAACTAGCCCTATGTTCTGTGTAATGAGAATCAATGAGCGTCAGTTATATTTATTTATTCATACGTAAACAGCTTTTAAGTACTAATCATTATATTTCATGAAATATTTGAAGTAGCCAATATTGACAAAACAATTGCTTCTTATCATATTTTTATAAAAAAAAAACATTTTTCAGAAGCCAAATATTTTAAACTTGAATACTGTCCAGTGACATATATCAAACTTCTTTTTCCTATAGCCGGTCAAAATGCAGGCTTTCATTTATATATTGGCAAACAAACTTAACTATGAGCACCATGACAAAATATTGATCAGTCAACTTGAGTATCGTGTATTACACGACCAGGTGCGAATTTATATGATTTAGATAACTTTTTCATACATTGATTTATTATCGAACTTATGTTATAACGATAAAGAAGTAGGTAATCAAACATTGCAGATAAACTCATCTAATATGCATATTGAAAAGAAACTGTGTTCAGAATTAAGCAATGTCATAATGGGTGAGATGACAAATACTTCTGATATATGAACACCTTTCTTGAAAGAACCAATTCAATTATTAACGTGGGTTTAACATGTTATAATTGATTTATAGGTTTGGTAAATAAGTAAATAATTATACGTCAAATATACGCCATTCCCATTTATATTGATTGTAAAGAAATTGTAAAAGAGTGAATGAAAGGAGAGGGGCAAAATAAAATAGAAAATGTGTCAAAAAGCAAAACAAAATGAATAAAGCGGGACTGGGAAGTTGCAATGCATATCACCAGATCTTCATTTCGATGCCCCTAAGAAGAATCAAATGGCAGAGGTGATAAGCAGTCCTGAGGGAAGTGATCGAACCAAGTGTAGTGGCATTTCAATTGTAAAAAAGTAATATCTACCCATTTTTCACCGATAGCACAATTTCTTTCTGCGCAGTTTTACGCTTCATGGCTTCGGTAACATAACAAAGCGCTATGTTATGTATAAATAAGGTTCAAATATGATAAAAATTGGAACAATTGGAAAAATATTTCATCAAAGAAGCTCGGTAGAAGTTGTAATAAGCACAAATGTATCAGTGAAATTGAATTTTGCTCAAAACAAAATGGTGTTTAATTCTTCAAATATTGCCCTCAAAGTTTTGTACGTGAATCGTTGGCAATTACCTTTAATTCCCATCCAGACTTTTGTATCTACAATTTGAGGATCTGACAGAGTTTCCAGGGTCACCATTTCGTCATTTTCAATAGTAATGTGGGTTATGTTATACCTAATACCCGATGCGTTGTTGAACATCGAATCTCCAACAGTCAACGTTTTATTTACGAGATGGACATCTATTAGATACACTTTAAGTGTCATATTACCATTCGATGATATTGTGCACGTGCAGTTTGACGTCATTAATGTCGTCATATAGTTCGGATAGCCGGGTGTATGAAGATACAGTGTTTCACCGTCACTGTGCATTGTGCCGTTTTTACACATGTCGAACATTCTCGACCCTGTGATAAAAAGAAATAGTCAAACAGTCATGACAAATATTGCACATATTTTTGTATGCTCTATGATAAACAAGTTCTTTACCTCCGCTCTCCAACGACCGTGTGCGTTTTTGGATATATTTCGAAAGTAAATGTGGAATAAAAGTCAAGCCGATGACGCGTTCCCGTCCGTTTAGTTTTTATGCAACAGTATCAAAGATCGACATCGGCAGCAACAACAAAATCAACACCATCTACATCCAGAAATGGGGAAATGTTGCTCATGTACTTACTATCGATGCATGCATATTCCATGAACATGTAATTGGTGACATTTTTATGTTCTGTATTAGATGAAGAACATTTGGTGAGTGCACGCACTGTTTCAATAGTATTCGTACAAGTCGGGTAACCAGAACACTCACTGTGAAATCTATAGTCTATTCCAGACCTTGAAAAGAATAAAAATGTATTTGCATAAATAACTGAATTCAGCTATACTTTTCAGGTAAAATTATAATGAAATCAGGTTACCGGGTAAAACATTTGTCAGATAAATATATTTTGGCTTTTTATTGTATTAGTGTTAGGTTATGATATTTAGCTCTTTTGGAAAGGCTTTCGGTAGGACTATACACTGAGCCGTGCCCAAAAAATATAAATGTTGGAAATGGGCGTGGCTAGTACTGAGAGTGGTATAAAAGAAGTGCACATACCGCACTCGACTTCTTATATATAAATCTTACATCTTATTTCACCTTATTATACTTTTATTCCCTTGCATCTTTGCGTCGTTACTCTCACTAATTTTTGTTTAATTTTATTCTATCAAGATTGTTAATTTTCGAAATAGCAATGGGCAAATAATTATTAACAATAAACATAATAGATTATACAGGAATTATGTTGTATTATTAATCATCAATCACGTGGATCCCGTTATTTACCAAAATTTTGAGCGATTCAGAATTAGAAAACGTGGTAATTACAATCAAGTATCACAGCTCGTAGTTGAACAATCCACAAAGGACATAATAAATAACCAAAGAGTGTTAGCACGAAGGGAGTGATAGCTTATACAAAGAGTGATAACCAAAAACAAAATGTGATACCTTAAAACGAAATGTGTGATAGTAATGCTGATTATATAAATAGTACAATATTCTAAACAATTATAATCCATATGTAAGATTTTTTAAAAGCCTTTAAATGTATGTTTAAAATGTCATAAATTTATGTTGTAAAATACATGTTTATAAAGACTATAAATCAATGCATTCAATAGATACCATGGCAATACAATTGCGTAAAAAAGTGCTGTTACAGATAGAGATATGAGTACACTGTATTCTTCTAAGATGCGTAGTTACTTACTGTGTATAATTGTAAACATTGATGCAATCATTGCCATTATCATCAGGTTTACAACATGTCGTGTTACTGCATTTTTCCACTGAAGTATCCACAGAATCAGGGCAGCCTAAATTGTGTGGTTTGGAACCAACTTTTAACGCCTGCACTGCTATCACTGTGTCGATTTTGTTTCTACAAGATGGTTGGAAGTAACCATTACAACCGTAACAAGCATATTTTTTTCCATTGATTAACTCAATATTCTCTGGAAGTTCATTTGATTCGCCTACAAAATCAATGACATTTATGTCTCTATGGAGAAAAACATTGTTTTAAAAAAATGGAGGAGTCTGGAACAAAAATATATTTAGATGACTGTCAAAACATCTTACATCTTTAATCTTATCATTCTCACATTGTTGAATGTACCGATTAATTGGATAACACGAGAAGTCGAAAAGATTTGTTTTACTCATTGCTAATGTGCAGTATATATTGATATATTGCTGTACGTGTTTATGTGTTTATGCGAGTTTTATTCATTTATAATCAAGAAGTGTGGTGCATAATGTTAACAAAGTGTGCGCTAATCTTTATATGTCAACAGAATGTACAGACATGACGA
The DNA here is from genome assembly GCA_008271625.1 of Lutraria rhynchaena. Classification (NCBI taxonomy): domain Eukaryota; kingdom Metazoa; phylum Mollusca; class Bivalvia; order Venerida; family Mactridae; genus Lutraria; species Lutraria rhynchaena. Next base: position 797,053 of record VIBL01000179.1, read on the forward strand.
TATTCACATTACAAGTTGACAACAGGCGTGTCCGTGAGGGTAATACAGTAATATAATGACTTGTATTTATTTCGGACATTTCGCCTTTATTACTAGATTAAAGAAAATTTCCAAAAAAACATCACATTGTTGTTTTAGTGTCATTCTTAGGTGTTAATTCTACAAACATGTTATGAATTATGAAAAAAATATGCAACTGAATGAATACTTAATTATAACATATCATTCAAAGTATGTCAAATGTAATTGAAGAAGACACTCATTAATTTAATTATTGATCGATCTTGACTTTGTATTTTATCATATTTGCTTTTACCGGAAAAGAAATTCCAAATTATGTAAACCAAAAATGTAAATCTGAAGGCTATTCCTTTAAGGATGAATAAGTCTTCACTAATAGTCTCGTAAATACTATTGATGACACTTTTTAGGAGGTGACCGGTGAAGAAACTATTATGGTAAAAATTAAAGAAACACAAATAAGTTTACTCTCAACCTGACATGGACATATCACGGCCGTCTAAATAGATTAAAACCCACTGAACAAAATTTGTATGATAACGTATAAAACATCTGATGGAAATTAGGAGATTACATAATTTGGCAATACAACATTATTTTTATATGTATGAAATACATCTAAAATCCTCGTACAAAACAAATATTTTTTGTAGAGAAATAAGCTTTGTATCCAAAGACATTCAAAGATGTCGTCCGCTGCGTTGGCTGAACAAGTGGTTTAACGAACTGTCTTGGCATACCATTTGCAACGAAATAAATATTTACATTCAATTATCTGATTAACATACAAATTAATGAAATGCGAAATGCAATCACATTATTTTATTTTACTCGAAAAAGAAAAAGAAAATTTTAAATATAAATCAGATAAATAATAAAATAAATTTCAATTATTAAGGTAAGAAAAAGATAATTTACGTCAGTACATTCACCAAAGTTTATTATTATTGAACTAAACTAGACTGAAACAGACAGTACCAGTATCAAAAATGTGAAACAAAGCAAGCCATTTTTGTCAAACAAATACTTGCTATTGTAATAAAGACACCTGCGCTGGTGAAAATGATTCAGAACGTTGATCAATTATTCAACGATATGATAAAACAGTACTTACATAACTGTGAATAAAAAAATGTGCACAGAACGGCCCATACAGTCGCATGAAGGTTGATAATCATTTTTCCACAGAGGAATTGATGACCACACTGAATGCTCTCACCTTATATTTCCGTCTCTATATCTTTAAATGTTCAGACTATTTGTAACAATTAATTAATTTCCGATTAACAAGTCTAAATTACAAATACGGTCATGTGATCGCAAAATGAGACCCAAACATGGTCTTAATATGAAGGTCTAGTCTGCATTTTGTTAAAACTTTTATTAGATAAGAAAAATGCATAGCCAAAAACTAAAATTTATAGCTCTGCAGTTATCCAATGTAATGTATCACAAGTCTTACATAGAATATCCAGAAATTATTAGTTTATGCCCCTTTATGTTTTGCATTCGTACTGTTAATATACACGAGATAAGACGACTATAAATACAGTTTGTCAAATATGTTCACAAACACAGACGGCGATATTAAATCAGTTTAATAATTCATTGTTTCGAAATTTTAATAACGACGCGTGGGTGTGCTTGAAAACGTTGCCATTATCACATCAGGAAGTGGCTCCGTTCATACTAAAGTTTCGATTTTGATAGGAGGATTTAATACTGTCTATGTTTTACCCAAAACCTATCATTAAAAACTTGAAGATCTTTAAGAGAAGATAAAGTGTTCCATTTAAAGAAAACTTCGTATAATTTAAGCGCGAATTTGAGTCTCATATTAGGGGTTTCAAAGTTAAATATATTATTTACACAGTTTATCGATAAAGCGTATAATACTTGACATTATGTCATATTGTTTTCACAAAGTAATGATAGCTTTAAACAAACATATAATGCATTAAACACTAACATTTCAGCTAATGAAATACACAGTTTATCGTTATGTAGGCGTCACACTGTCCCGAATTGACACCAGATGGACACACGATGAAGGAAATGTTCAAATTCGGATCTGATCGTAAAAACATCGCGCCATTTGAGAAGGTTTCGTAAGTTATCGTATGACCGCCGGTTAAGTTTCTCAGGCCCCGGCGGCAACTTCATGAGCGGTGGCAAAATCTTTGGCATGCAAAAAAATTGCCGAAAGGTTTTGGGAAGGTTCATGCTCGTGCTGAAATCGTATGTCCATCACGCCCTCCGTAAGGTCATCGTGAGGGCATCTTGTCAAATCGTGTCATCTTCCTTTTTTTCTTTGTATGATCATCGGTGCCATCGGGCAATTTTCGCCCGACGAAGACGAAACGAAGAAAACGGGAAGCTGCCCGATTGTCTCAAAAAGGCACCACGACTGCGTGCAGCCACCTCAATGCCATCGTGTAGCCATCGTATTAAAGAACGAAGTCATCGAAATAGGACCGCGGTGTTGGCGAAGACAGCCAAATTTGAGTAGCTCAAGCGTTTCACGAGTCTCATGGTAACGTGTACATATAAAAGGCCAGCCTCAGAGCATCTTCCTCAGTCAGTAATGAGCAGCTCTGCAGAGCAGAGACTTATGTACCTCACACAGCTTCATTCACAATTGACCATAATTCAGTTCCTGCAGAATGGTATAATTTGACGATGAGACAGCAAGGAAAAAAAGGCAGCAGCATCGCTTCATTTGATGCACTCCAGAGAACACGATGAGCAACACTTTCAGCCTCAACACCTCCTTTTACGGGTGACAATTGTCTTATTTCATTTGTCATTTCTTGCTGTTTGCCTTTTTAGCATTAGACAATGTACTTATCTTTATTTGCTTTTCCTTTCCCATGTCTGGGACAAACCAAGGCGTTGGAGGAAACCGAGATCTATGTGGGTCATTTAATGGCTGTCTGACAAAAGAAGAGAATGATATGATTACTATAGCACTCTACTAAAGGAGAAGAAGACAGAAGTTGATAATACCTTCTACAACTACTCAAGACTTCCCAGATGAGGTCCTGCGAAAGACAGAATACCAAATAGAGGACGCATGGTACAGAAAGTCTCTCCCTCCCGGTCTCAAGCTGTCCATCACTCTACGACGCCTTGCCTGCGGTGACAATTATTCAAGCATGTCCTACGACTTCAGGGATGCTTAAAACAACATAACCTTTATCAAAAATGAAGTCTGTGATGCTATCAAAGCCGAGTCTGCTGCTAAAGTGACCCATTGTCCTACTAATAATAAAGAGTGGACCGCCTTTGCTGAGCAGTTTGAGAAGGCGATTTCCACACTGCTATGGTGCTCTGGGTGTCAAGCATGTGGTTGTCACCTGTCCTTGGAATACTGGCTCTGCGTACAGAAACTACGAGGGCTTCTTCTTCTCCATCCTCTTCGTGGCCCTGGTCAACGCTGACTACAAGTTTCTCTGGATTGATGTCGGCTATGATGGTGCCAGCAACGATGCCAGTATCTACAATGGACCAGAACTGAAGGAATGCCTAAAGAGTCTGAACAATATATTCCATCTCCCTAAAGAGAAGCCTATACATGGTGATTACGTACCTTTCCCATACTGAATGGTAGAGGACTACGTTTTAGGATCAACAAGAGCCTGAAGGACCCGTTTTCCATTAGAAACATTGAGCCAATAACCTCTGATCAGCAATCGAATTTCCCAAGATCAACCGCAGGTTTTATGCCATCGGGAGATCACGGAACGCTTCGTGACCTAGTTCGCAGACATCGTCCTCTCAATATGATGTCGTATAGCCATCGTGTAGCCTTCGAATGTCCTGCGGGTAAACTACATAATAAAAATTCAAATGTTTTTGTTGCCTTCGGGTGTGGTTCGGAGACCATCGTGTGATCTTTTGTAGGCGTCGTACGTGCTTCGGCTGTTGATTGGCTGTTGACCAAGTTCGGGATTATTTTCGCGCGAAATTGAAAATTCCTTATTCGTATGGTCATCTGATGTCAATTTCGGGACAGTATGACGCTTGCATTACCTGATTATAAGAATTACATAAGCACATGTCACAGAAATAAATTGTTGGATTCATAATACTAGTAAGTTCATTGGTCTATTTGAGTCACTTATCAGAAGTGTTCTAATTACATCCCACTGTTCAATACAATACAATATTGCCATTCGAACAAATTATTGTTTTCCAAATGAAACGAACCAGTAGAATTTGGATTAATTTCCCTGTCCTCTACAGACTGGCTTAACTTTGTCTGATGAAACATTTTGACGACACTGCCGTATGTAAGAAAGGACATTAAAGTAATGAACTTAATTCATGCATTGCCTCTCGTTACCCCAATTCATCAAACTTGACTTACGTGTACACAACAAACGTTTTATTCTTTGACTAACAATATGGTTTTATTTATTAATGAAATAGCCATTGAAGCAAAATTTATTCACAAGCATTTTCTTGTACAAAAAGATTTCGTTCATACTAATTTTGCTGAACGAAGATAGAATCTAGAGGCAAACACTAGTAGAAGCGAAATTAAGTACTCGTGAATTGCGCAAATACACATTTCATAATGAAATCATGTTTATAAGATGAATCACAGTCAATTTAGCATTTGCTTGTATAACAGTTTGATCCAGAAAAAAGAGAATAGGAATACTAAGCTACTAAGCACTGAAACATATATGTCTATAATATGACATTAAAATATTCTTTCATTGAATAAATTTGAAATTTCAAGATATCCAGACATTGTATAGTTCTTTAATATTACATTTACATTTGATCAATTAGTGGTACATATGTATTTGAATACCAAATGCGGGACATACATCATTATCGTCGTTCACAAATCAAATAAAGCAAGCCGTTAATGCAAATAAAACGGTAGAAACTTTTTAAAATATGGACTTATTTATAATCCCGGAAGTACTCTCCAAGATAAAGTAGAACACCCCGATAAAGCTAAGGGTGTAACGATTTATATGTGCACATGTTGCGGTTCAAAAATGTTCGGTACGATACATACCGGTACGAAACTATCAAACCGGTATAAGTATCGTCCATTCCCAAAATGGTGGCCCACAGAGATCATGAATACGAACTGATCCCAAACAAAATGGCGAAGAGTGATACTATGGTTTCACTAATTCTCTTTGGGAATTTAATTTCTTGGGTCGGCTGATCTGATACTTTTCTATTCATATCTTGACAACATCTGTTACAATATACTTAAAGAATGTGGATTATTTGTTAAAATTAGGTACAAAGTTTATTTTTATAATTCTTGCCTAATTAAAACCTCGGTGAATAAATAGACTTCCAATTGCCCTCATAAATGATGAGGCATAAATGGAAGATTAAGAGAAATGTTGAATAGTACCCTTGCTTAATCATAATCTTCAGCATGGGTCAGTGGTCTGCTGTTGACAATCATTTTAAGCGACATTTAAGTAACACCAAATTTATCATAAATACTTATTTATCAACACCAATTTTACCAGTAAAATGAAAATCACTATCTTTTTATTACCCGTCGAATGCAGCACGTTCCATGCAAGTAGGGTGTATAAATACCAAATAAGTACACCCAATTCACAATTCAAGAATATAAAATATAATGTTAAAACTGAATTGTTCACACTTTATTGAAAGAAAGCGGAAGTAATGAAGATTTAAATTAGAAAAAGATTGTCTCCTCGAAGGAGTGGTCGCTTACCAATACATCCGAGACATAATACAATAGAGTATATTCCAATCAAACACACAACAGCAGGAGTCTTTTAAAAATACATGTACCTAATTCTTTGTTTATGCGCAGGAATATGGAACGTTTTCGGTTTCATAAGTAATAGATGCATAAAACTCTTCGTCCTTTTTGTGTACAATATTTTCAGTGTTGCTTAAGCCTGCTATGCCTGTTGTAATACTCGCTGATTGACTGTGTCTTACATCCTCTTGATATTCAGCTGTCTGTTTCTTCTTACGACTCTTCTTTTTCTTTTGCTTAATGTTTATTTCGACGTCTATTGTTTTAGAGGCATAAACGTGCGAATCAACATCATTATCTTTCATTCCAGAACCCGATTCCATACGCAGTTCGGCTTTGTTTGACAATATCGCTTCTTCCTTATTCTCAATACCTTGGTCTCGTTGTTTCTTCTTTTGTTTCTTCTCTTGTCGCTCATTTACCAAACTGATACCCCCTTTCCCTTTGGTGTCGGCGCCGTCAGTGTTACCAATAACATCGTGATCATTTTGGTCTTTAGCTGATTTTCTATGTTTCTTATGTTTCTTGTGTTTCTTCTTTTTCTTTTTCTTTATCTTCCAGTCCGCGTCAATATCCGTGTTGATATCATGGCAATTTGCTTCACTGGCATTTAGTATCGGGGGCAGACTAACAGGTGGTTTATTTGGGGTTAACATAAAGTTTGGTACTTTCATCATCTTAGACTCATCAAAAGTGATGACTACATCCCGCGGCAATGTTGTTTCCAAGGGACCTCTAGATATTAGAGTCTCATCTTCATCGTTGAAAATTGGAACTGATTCTTTGCTTTCTGTCCCGTGTTCGCCGTCGTCAGGATGCTGAAATATGATCAAGGTGTATTTAACTGTCATAAATGAAGTTTTGTTCGGTGCCCAAAGGTTCTTCGGAATTTTATAATTTATTATAAAAAATGCATCTTATAAAATATGCGATTGTTAAAACTTAAACATAGGGATGTTCATTATTTTCACATTTGACTAATTTAGTATCTAGCATAGCCCATATGGCGGGCAGTAGTTACTTAGGCATATTTTATCTAGAGAATTACATCACTTTTCGAACAAATGTATTAGTATGGAATTTTACAAATCTTAATTGCATTTATCACTTGTGTTTCCAACGATCAGTCCAACTATTTTATTTGATTTATCGAGTTCCATTTTTTCTTAATCAGCAATAGAGTAAATATTGAATTTATATGTGTAGAGACTGGTAGAATAAATTAAACGTATTCATCAATTATTATTCAAATACTCACCACTTTCGTGCTTTTACAGAAAGGCATCCATGAACAACAATAACACCAGAAGCAACATGGATTTCCTCTGCTACCTAAACCAGTACAACTGCAACATAAACCACTTTGGCCACCACAACTACATATGCATGATGCGCACCAACTCGATGAACCGGAACCAGAGGCACATCCGCAGCACGCTCCAATTGAACTACCGCATGAATTATTAGTACCTGTTCCCTTTCCGCTTCCACCAACAGAACCATTGGCTTCAGAAGTATCACCAACAGAACAATCACATAATTTACATGGATTCTTTCCTTTAGATACATAACATGCCACGATCACGACAATAACTATGACAATGGCAATGACAATGACTATGATTATAATTGTTGTTGGTGGTTTGTTGGTTGTCGATGAGCTTTCAGAATTCGTTGGTGCGTTGGTAACGGACGAGATTGGAGGATTCTGTGGTGCATTGGTAGAAGACAAGCTTGCAGAATTCGGTGGTGTGTTGGTAGCTGATGAGCTTGTTGAATTCGGTGGTGTGTTGGTAGCTGACGAGCTTGCTGAATTCGGTAGTGTGTTGGTAGCTGATGAGCTTGCAGAATTCGGTGGTGTGTTGGTAGCTGACGAGCTTGCAGAATTCGGTGGTGTGTTGATAGCTGATGAGCTTGCAGAATTCGGTGGTGTGTTGGTAGCTGACGAGCTTGCAGAATTCGGCGGTGTGTTGGTAGCTGATGAGCTTGCAGAATTCGGTGGTACGTTAGTGGCGGACGAGCTTGCAGAATTCGATGGTATGTTCGTGGCGGACGAGCTTGTAGGATTCGATGATGCTTTTGTAGTTGATGATAACGAATGCTTTGTTTCAGTCGTATTCAAATCATTTGATGGATTATTTGCTGTGGTTAATGTCGAAAGTGTTGATGACGGAGTTGTATCACTAGGTTGAATAGTAGTTGGAACTACTTTTAATTTCGAGTTGCATGTAATATGAATCTCATACGCTGTACCGTCGGCTGTAAGACAATGTTAACATGCTTGTAAAGAAACATGTAGGAGATGAGCACTCGGCTATTTGGGATAGACTATTTCTTTTAAACTATACATGCATTTCTTTTGTTACCTTGTTACTATACTGTTTTGCAATGTGTAATATTCAGGTATCATAATCATTCAAGCAGGACGAACAAACGCGCATTTCTCGTTAACTGTGTAATGAAACCAATGAATGTAGTCCAACATTCATTTTTCATTTTGTCTTTCGTTTGAATGTTAAGCAGTTTTGTTAAATGGAAATGTCAACGTCAACAAAATCAGCTTGACCTTAACGCAACCCTGCGTTTGGATGATGTATTAACATAATCAATGGTCTGTATAATTTCATAAAACCAAATAAATGTAAAGTGATATTTGCAAACAAATTAAACATAAAACTATCATTTGTATTTTTTTATGAAATACCGTTCACACAATTATTTGTTTACTTACATTCTAACCCAATCCATATGTAACCTCCATCGCTACTTCTTTCGTTTGTAAAGAGAATGGAGAAATTACTCATTTGTTGATGTGTAGTTCCGTTAAAGCCGGGTTCATTGTCAGAATTAAATATTATATCTGTTTCTCCAGAAATATTTAAAGCCTGCTGTTCCTTCAGTCGAACGTCTATCGTTGTTACCATTAGTTTATGCATACTGAAGCTGACTTGACAGTGGCATGTAGAAAACCTGGCACTGACGCCTTCTGGATAATTATAGTTTTGCAGATATAACGGTCTACCTCGTGTGCTCGTTTTTGTTATGTTTGAACATAAATCTTCAATTCTTGTCCCTAAGGAAATGGGAAAAACGTATTTATAAAACTTACTGTGAGTTGCAGTGAATGATTCTTGAACTGTGTTTTAAAATGCTTTTATTTTGTGGTATAGTATCTCCTTCCAGCATTTCATTAGAAATCGAGTACTGCCAAGGATAAAGATACACGAGTCATCTTTGTCACCTTGCTTGTAAATGACCGCTAATACCACTTACCTTAATAACAATATTGACCAAAACCATACAAAGGAAACTTTAATTACCACTTTAAAATGTCTATAGTAAAAAAAAAACGTTCCAATTTTATAAATTGTTTCATCAACTCGTTTTATCTTCTATGGTTCTATGGTGGCATGGAACAATGTTATGCTCATTGCACAGCCATATTATATACCGTCAGGCATTTTTAATCATACCATTCCACGTTTGTAATTGACAAAATACAATGCTCTATAAGTTATTCATAAATTCTACGAACGTAAAGGCCTGAAATGTATACTATTCGCTTGAAACTTGTGTTAAAATGGCTGTATTTACTAAGAAGTGTCCTTGAAACGAAATTCATAATTTTAGTATACTTACTATCTATGCATGAATATTCCATGTACATATAGTTTGAATTGTCCATATGTTCATCGGAACATGTGGCATGTCTGGGTGCCCAGGATACTTCCATGTCCTTTTTACATTCCGTATATCCTGAACATACTCTGTGATACTCAGCATCCGACCTAATCAGACAAAACTCTACTAAATCGTCGGAACATTCGGTTATCAATGTCTCAAGGCACAAGCAATAATTCAGATAATTGTTTTTATAGTCATGCTATAAAAATTTTGGTTTCCAGATTATTTTCGTCATGTCATTTTCCCAAAGCTTGATACTATATGTAAAGAACTGTCAGAATTTTCTGTCGTTCTTCGGATCTTACGTTTCAAAACTAAATGTTTTAAAACTACAGTCGAATCGCGAAAGTTCGGAATGCCAAAAAAAATTGAACTTTCGCACTTTTTGGACTTTCGTCTTTTGTTTATGTGAAAAAATCTAGAAAGTAACATATTGAGAGTACCGCAACCGGTGAAACGTAATTTTTTAATATTTATGAAATGATACAGTCATACTTTTTATGATTGTTTAAGTAACAACTTGTATTGTTGCAAGATGACAATGTTTTGACATTTTTTTTCAAAAAAAAAATTTTTGACCTGTAATTTACTGATGCATTCATGCATGCGCAAACACTTTCTTGCACTTACGTGTTTCATGGACAAATGGTTTCGTGTTACAATATCTCGCGTTGAGATGACAGGTAAGTAAATTCTATTAATTCTAACTACCGATTAGTAGGTGTGAAAACAGTCGTATAATTATTTCGAACTTTTGCATCTTATTATTGTGTAATTATAAATTTGGGGTCATAATTTTCACTACGAATTTTCTATTTTTTTCGAAGTTTCGCATTTCGAACATTCGCATCAAAACTATACTAAAAACAGCATGATACTCGCCTTGACTGACAAATCATTTCGAACTTTCAAAACTCAACAGAATACGAGTTTTTTTTTAAAAAAAATACTATAAAATTAATGGTAGTTTCCAAGACATCAAAACATGAAATGAAATAGAATATCAATTTTTGATGTTGATTTTTACTTACGTATTGTAGTAGTCGTAATCATAAGCACATTGCTCTGAGTCCGTAAGATCTGGATCGGGAAAACAACACTTCATGAAATCCAAAACAACACTACGATTATGAGAATCAACTATTACGTTACTTTCATTGTATTTCATCACGCTCTGTGGACAGTGGTCGGTTTTCAGTTTTGCGCCAACCATGAGTCGTTGTATGGCAATAACTGTGTCGTTCCCCGGGCATGTTGGATAAAACATCCCATGAGTACCTGGCCCATAACATACTGAGCTTCTGTTCGTTAAAGGCATAAGATCTTCCGATATAAGAATGCCTTTCGCTACAAATTAGGAAAACGACGATGTAATGGCAAAACATCGTTGAATATTAAGAAAGCGGAAACTCGCAATGCTTTAGTAGACGTAACTCTCCAGAATTTTATCAATTTCTAGAAATTCAGACAGCACTAAGTGCTCTATTTGATATTTAGCGTAAAATGTAAGCAATGTGGAAACTAATAAATACTGATTATGACGTAATCAAAACTCAGTTTAATAAGATGTTGGATTTCCCATTTTGAGAATGTTAGAAAACAATTTATAGCCAGATTTATTAATCTTATTTATCCATATATTTCATGTAAATGTATAATGAATTAAACCAAAGCAAACAATAAGAATTCTTCATGCAATAGATAATTTCATTTTATTATCTTTCAGAAAATATTATTTCAAATGATCTTTTTATTATTGTATTTCCTTGTCTTGCGATTAATTAATAAATTTACGTGTTTTATTATTTCATTTTTTACTTTTTTTTACCAAATTTAGATCTAAATAGTTTATATCTTTTCGTGACGAAAAATAACCATGCTATTGAAATTGGTATAATCCAAATTAAACTTACAAGCAACGACAAGCCATCCAATTAAAAACAATAAAAACATTTTATTATTTCATGCTAGACTTTCTTCTATCTTATGTATACCAAAACTTAATCCTTGATAATGTAAGATTATAATATAAAAAATAGATTTGGTAAAGGTGTAATTTGACACCTATCCCGTGTATTTGATTGGATTCCGTTATCTTACAATCGTTAGGTTGATTTATTTCAAAAAATACCCAAATGGAAGCAAAACCAATATTTAATGTTGAGGTAAGCAGGTCTCAAGCTGTATTACAGGTACATAGCAGATACTGAGAGACACTCAAACAATTGCGAAGTAGCACGTTCACTGTGTTTATATGCCACACAACTGTACTTAAATTTAACGATTTCTCTAATATTGTATAAACAGGTATAAAACTGCGTCTACGACTTCATTCTTCAAGGACATCAACGCGCATGCTTGTATTGCCTATGCAGACAGTGATTGCTTTACTTTGTTTATTGACTGTCATTTAGAGTTCATTGTTCAACATTATGGTAAAATCCACCATTTGATGTAATACTTTAGTGTTCTGCTGTTCGTGATTGTTTTGATTGTTTTATGTGACTTATTGTCACTGGGGTTTAGCGCCGTTTTTCAACATTTTTTTTAGTTATACGGCGACCGGTTCACCTAACCAGTTTTCCTGGACTGTATTCTAACCTGTACTAATTTACCCTTCCACAAGGAGCCGGCAACTTCTACATATATGGAGGAAAATCGACTTTTTTGTCAATTTTTCATACAATGGTATGACCTGCCGCGACCGGGATTCGAACCCGGATCTCCGGCACATTAACCACTGGACCACGGCCGCGGCTCTCGGGATCGTTACGTTGACATTACTATTTTGTAAATTGTGATATGTGTTTGATAATGTTGGTTTAATTATATTGTGCTACAGTGTGGGCAAATCCCACCATTTTGCGGGACATTAAAGCGTTACATTGTATATTTGTGACAACTTATCTGTTATTGCGTATGTTTCTGAATTGACGAGGTGGTATAGAATAACTGATATTTACATACCTGTAAATTTGAAATTTAACTCCCATTTTAGAGCTATTGCAAGTATATGTGAAGTGATACATATACAAACCATACATGCAATTATTTTCTATTTTTAACTTCAAACGAGTAACAAGAAAGAAGAATACTGATGATGAAATGAATGCTTCGCGTGTTGCGAAATATAAAGCTTTTGCACTGCATATAAGATCAATATAAGGCACATTAGACCAAACTAACCGGTTAAATATGCTCATAGTGCAACAGGTAAAAATGATGTAGACGCATAGATAAGGCACCCAAACCCGCTTTGCATGCAGTACGCAGAACTGCTGATCTAGATACTGTAGTGTTTTGTGATCTGGACAAGGAATATTTGTCTCCAAAGTTATTTGTTCACGTTTCATGTCTCCTGCGCACCAAACCAACTCAGTATGGATCATGTTAAGCTACGGAATTCGGGTTCGTAAGTTCGATCCCTGGGTACGGCACAAGTTTCCTGTGACGATTTAGTTGAGATATAATGTCCAAGGCCGTCCTCCTCCGCTGATGCAAATGATTGTTGTTGAGAAATTGACAGTGACTGGTGGATAACAATGTTAGCACTAGTACAAAATCCAGATGCAAAAGTTAAAAACATGTCATAAAACGATAGTAAAGTAAGTTAAATTTTAAAATGACAATAATAAGTTTTATTCTTTTATTCAGTTTTTCCATTATCTTGTCTTGTCGAAATATATTTTGACTTTATTGTAGACAGCCGAAGCAGATCCGGGTGATACAGTGAGCGCATTCATCTAGGATACGACGATATATTACTATGTATAAATGTATATGGCAGCATCCTCGATGAAAATGAACTGATAAGACGGCGAATTGAAATCCATTTTTTCACCAGGTATTATTCCTTGCTCGATGATACAGTTTTAATCGTTTAGCTTTCTCCTGGCTTTAAAAGGTTCTAAATTGCCCACCTTATGTTTCAAAACTATTGATTCGTGACGCATGGGTGCTTATCTAATTTAATACATGTGGTGGAAATACATGCGAGATTGAACGATTATCAAATACCGAAAGTTTAGAAACCGAATTTTTTAACTAATACCAACTACGAACTACGAACTGGAAATATTGAACAAGTGATCGTTAAAATATGAAGGTCATATTATTTAAGTTGTCTCTTTGTGAGGTTTTGTTGTAAGGAGAGAAGGGAGTTGTACACGAGAGTGATACATGCTGCTATTTTAGTTTAGGCATGTTTACGTGTGGACGCACTGTATTACCTAAAATGAAATAATAAGATAATAAATTATTAACCGGTTTTACACAATCATTCATGGTACGGAGTGGCTCTAACAACTTTTTGTGAAAAGATAAATATCTCAATTATGATCTTTAAAATATAAAGAAGAACTCATTAGGAAGTAAATTTTATTTTGATTGAAGTAAGTGCACTTCACCAATCACCATATTAACATAGTATAAAACAAACCAGTTCAATTTTTACATACGTATATTTATGCGTATATCTAAAATAAATTCACCGTTATCATTTAATTATCAACCATCTACTTAACAGCGATTGTGTGTAATGCTTCGGTTACTGTCTAGGCGTATCAGGAACTCTTAATACCGACCAACGGACTGAAAAATGGGGAAGTACGTTCTAATGATCAAAAGTATATAAATTTTATTACAGATTGGAGTATATTTATGACATGATGTAATACATGATGTAATATACCATATTTATTTCAAGATATATTCCCGTAATAAAAGTAAATTTGAATTTGAACTATTTGTCATGTTGGTTTTAAGTACTATTGATTATTTTGGAGATTTCAGTATAAAGACTTTTAATGAATTATTGCAAAATGCTTATGCTGTCATTTACAATGGCCATTATCTAGATGTTGAAATGATAAACATACACATGATCAAAGTCTTATTTTGTCCATAAATTTGATCCATTACAATTATATGAATAAATATGAAAACAGCAAAACAGATACAAAAAGTGAAACAATAATTAAAGATAATGCTGAAATATTGGACGCAGCACGTTCAGGAATTTTGCAATGTCTCGTTCGCAAAGGCTTGAAGGTTCGCTCCCATTGGGTCAATATTGCTTCTTTGGCCCCAGTCCAATACCCCGGTCCCATAAGTCGATATTGGTAAGGGGTGCATGGTCCAAAATAACATTGAAACGCAAGATATGGGTCTTGGAACAATAATGTTTCTGAAATGCAAAACAAAATCCATATGCAGGAATGAAATGTTTATACGCGTAGTGTGGCACGAAGTGCCGATGGGGGATGGTGTGGAAGGGGTTTTACAACTTAGGTCGCGGAAACTTATATGTACGTGCGTATTGTGCGTAATGGGCGCTACGCCCTTGAAATCCATCCATTCAATTCATATTTCTTGTTCCTAGACTAGGAATGCAGCGTCTTAATGATTCAAAATGAAGTTATTTCACGATATTGTCAGAGATCAATTTAATAATTGTTATGTCATTTGTTACTTAAAAAGATAAAATGTTACGCGTATTGACGGTTCACATATCACTTCAATGCTTAATGAGCACGCATGTATCTTGATATAATAAGTGCCTTTAATTCATTCTTTTTTGTGCCATGTGTATTTTCAAAACCTCTGTTGTCCCATTTTAAGATACATTTTTTCATTGCTAAAAGTAAACTGAAAAATATGCCTTACGGAAATCCGGTTTACACCCGACTATATTAGCCAGCTCATCCATGTACGAAATGTAGTCAACTTGTATCGTATGCCGTAGCGACTGTTTGTATCGTTTCCTTATTGCGTCATGTTTCGCCTTGATAGAATCCCACATTTTCTCCTTGTTAGGTAGTTTTATACAGCTCTGCATGTACAAAACATACGTATATGATAAAATCTCCATGTTATGACCTACATTTAGACATGTAAAGTGCGGTCTTCATACTGAGGAGGTTTGATTATCAGAGTTGTCTTAGTAATGAAGTGGTCGTTATATTGAGGCGGTAGTAAACTGAGGTTTTACTGTATATATATTTGCATGTCATTACTACTGATAAGGTGGAACTGTTTCCAACTTTTCTACGGTTAATTGTTTACCTCTGATTATAGAGAAATAATTCTCTATTTTTACGATAAGGCTTAAACAAAAAAGAGGTTTGTTTCCGGTTACATGCCCCTCAAAATATAGGTCGGTAGGTAGGGACTTTTTCTTTTACGTTTTTTTAATATATCGGCAACACTGTTACGAAAATTACAATATAACACTAAGATTTGGATGCCGTAAAAACTTTTGAGTTGGCAGGTAAAAGATGGGTCGGTCAGGCAAGCGGAAACAAACCTATTTTTACACCTAAGTAATGTTCAGTTGTTTTAGATATTTTAAGTACCTTCCTATACCATAATAGTCGATTATGCCACGGTATGGAATAACTTCTGAGACAGCCCTCCGGAAATTCCGGGATCAAGTAAAAAAATACTTAAATAGATTTGCTGCGACAATTTTAGTCAATATATCGAGCATTTTGTTGCGATTTTGAATTTATAATAATACATTCGTAATAGTAGTGAATGGCTGACACTAATTACATTTTTGAATATACCTTACATAACAGCAATTATACTACGGAGAAGTTTATAGAAATGATTTGGATGGTTACTTTGATAGCTAAATGTTAATAATAATTTTGTAAAAATATATTTGTGCGTGATAACCCGATAAATCGCTCTTGAACCTACCTCGAGGTCATATATATATAGACCCAACAACATAACTTTAAGTTGTATAATTGTGGTATTTATTTAAACATTGCATACCTTAAATGTCCTTGTTGCCAAGCGACACTGCATTTCACTTATTGGCATGAGAGCGCCAACTGGTTGGAAACAGCCGATCACTGCAAGCGTTGGATGATCAAGATCAGGTGGAAACATGTTCAAATAAAGGTTTACTTCATTGTTCTTTACTTCAATCAAATCGTTTTCAATGAACGGGAACCCAAATATATACCCCGTTGCCATAACGACAGCATCAAGCTCGTCCACTTCGGAGCCATCTTCAAAGATGGCGCCGGTTTCAGTGAATTCTTGGACGTTTGTTTTAATTATTACTCTGCCGGATATGATCTTGTAGGGTAACTCATCATTGTTTGTTGGGTGCAAGGCATACGGGTTATAATCCGGTTGCAGACTGTATTTTCTGTGGTCGAACTTTTTGTTAAGTGTTTTTTGCGAAAGATAAGAAGAAATGGGTGGTAATATTGAAGCAAAAGCTATGTTTGACCTGGTATGTACGGTCATGTCCAAAGGTTTTCCACCACTCCCAACACGATTAAACAGCCATGCACCCGATCGAGTACTTAAATATACCTACGTGGAATAATCAGACATCAGAATATTACAACATATTTTTATCAAACACGAAGCTAGACGTCGTTTTATGTAGTTTCAAACATATAAACAAAAAATCATTTCATGAATGCTTTGTTCTTAGAGACATTGTTTATTACTTGAAGAAATAACATTCACAGTAAAGATATTCATTCTAAAGAAACAATATCAACGTGTTGTCAACTGTCGACCCTTCAATTAAGGAATCTATAATCGATCGGGAAGACGTTTCGGAAGTTGTGGTTACTTCGACAATTAGCATGAATTGGTTTATCATTTCAGTGAAAACTTTATATTCCTGCATAGTCCGGACCAGAGGAAATGTCCGAATTAGAAAAGTTTAAAGAAGTTTGAAAAATATGCAAATGTTTCGTAAAAAAACTTTGAAAAAATGGGTTTAGACAAGTTTGTTGGGATCGTGAGGACTTCCGGGTTGTAAGGGATTGCAATATTGCGATTTGGCGGCATTATAACGTACCTGTGATGAAATTCTACTCAGTTCGTTGGCAACGTCCCCTCCTGAATTCCCAATCCCAATTATCAAAACTTTTTTGTCCTCAAAACCGTGGTAATCTTTGTAATCATGTGTATGTATGAGTGTGTTCTTGTACTTCTTTAAACCTTTAAAATCAGGAATGTTTTGATCTGCGTGATGTCCAGTACATACCATAACACAATCAAAAGTCTCAGTGTATTCACCGGTGGTGGATTTAACGTCAAGTTTCCATTTTCCGGTCGTTTTAAACTCATTATCTCGTTTCAATGATACAACCTAAGCATACGCAAATGATATACAGTAAAATATGCACATAATGAAAATAAAAACGCAAACTAGAAATATATACACACATATATTAACAATGGACATTGTGTTAATTTATGGAACACATCGAGGGTAAATACAGCACATTGTTATTTGAGAATACATCTTAATACATTATACCCAACACATTACATGTACTTAAATATCCCATATACTTTATACGTAGATGACATAATATTTTCACAGGGGTTTAACGCCGCACAAATAGCCAGAGACTTTAAGCAACTTTACATCTTTAACGGTTAAAGAAGGCCCCCAGCAGAACCACAGACATTTATTTAAAAAACCTAGCTGGACAACTCCCTCACGTATGATTGAACTCACAGCGGTGAGACCTAGAGATTACAAGTCAGACGCCATAACCAGTAGACCACGGATGTCCCTGTATGATTTATTATTTAATATATACGGGTGAAGTGTTCAAATGTTTCCCGTTGGACGGAAAGCTGAGCTGAAAATATTCCATGCAATCAATATACAATTTTACCCAAAACATGCACATGAATGATCAACAGGTTTATTTTCATGTTTATCTAGTTCTTCTACGTGTTAAAAGAAATCAAATGTAACTTTTCTTTGAATTGTCGAGTTTCAATGTAGGAGAAAAATGTAAGATGTAAATACCACTCCCGGAAAACCCTATTAGGATCTCTTGAATCAAATAGCAAAATTTCATAATCAAACGTTCGACTTCCAAACAAGAGCAGGAGGAGAACTACTGCTATAATGGTGATGTATACCATACCATCACATTTACTGAGGTTATATATGAGAAGTTATCCAACAATATTGTTGGCAACGTACGTATCATCTTACCTCTGTATTCAGTTTTATGTATTTCTTTAGTCCAAAGTGATCCGCATACAGGTGAAAATATTTGTCCACGAATGTGTGGTGCATGTAGGGTGGAAATTCGGCCGGAATTGGATAATCACTATAACACATCATCTCTTTAGATGTGTTGATGATCGTAGATTTCATAACACAACCACGCCCCTTATCAACATCTTCAGTATAATGCCAAAGCCCACCTATAAATCCAGACTTTTCGTAACACACTGGTTCTAATCCTTCATCAAGGCAACATTTAATTGCTGTCAGACCACTAGCTCCGGCACCAATAATTGCAACTCGCTTCATTACTAGGCAATAAACTTTTTCTTTCTAGATCTGCTTTGCTTTACGTTTAAGAATATGATCAGGTTAATAGTATTACACGGTATTTTTTACAAAATAAATATTATGCTAAGTAATTCACTGAGTTTCTCCAGGACATGTGTTACTTTTGATCAGAAAATGTATAATTTACCATAACATTAATCGTCATTTGAACGATTTCATTAATACCGGGGGAAACTTTATTTTCTCATTCATTTAACAGCCTGGGGCTTAACACTTAGACTTGACTGAGCTTAGTTTAGTAATAGAACTGTAAAACAGTTCATCTCTGGGGAAAGACACAATTGCATATGCATTTTAAAATAAATTGACAGTTGTTTTGAACAAAATAAGTCGTATGTTCCAAAGCTAAGTTTTAACATTATCGCAATAGTCGTATGATTATATGATGTTATACAATGATATGAAACCGTGGGTGTTACACCTTTACATAATTCCAAAATGATTTTTGTTAATACCGAATATTGAAACACTATTAAAACCATGTCACTGTAAATCCCTGATTGTGTTCTTTGCGACAATAATAAGTACTCAGCCAACATATAAATGACCAATGTCTGCACAGATCAGAAGGAATAACGCAGGAGACTAAATCGTCAATTTGAACTTGTTCTGTGGGCAGATGTTTATATATTTATTCGTATATGTACAGATTGATCTCAGATCAAATGAAAAATGTTAAAAAAGAAAATGTTATATATAAAGAAAATATTTTACACCAGTAGTTACATACATGTAGTATGTAGTTTAGATTATACAGTAAACCTTACTTCAATATTATGATCATTATGATTGTACTATATCCCTTTCGACAAGGTAATGAAACCATGCATGAGTATAAAATACAAAAAATGTGTTCTCTTCGCCTGTCAAAACATTGAGTTATACCCCATCCACTATTAATTAGAGCAAGAAGTGAAGTAATCGATGTTAAAATCATAATGCGGATAACGACCTAAGGGAAGCAAGTCTCATAATAAGAACACTATATATAATACAATAAGGTCCTCATCTTCAAATGACCAATCAAACCGTAAGAAATTAATATGCGGCGAAAGAAAATAAACAACATACATTGAATGATAATGACATCAAAGTAACGCAATATCAACATGACAGACGTCTCTGTGTATACTTATAACTGACATACGTCTCTTTGTATACTTATACTGACATACGTCTCTTTGTATACTTATACTGACATACGTCTCTTTGTATACTTATACTGACAGACGTCACTGTGTATACTTATAACTGACATACGTCTCTTTGTATACTTATAACTGACATACGTCTCTTTGTATACTTATACTGACAGACGTCACTGTGTATACTTATAACTGACAGACCTCTCTGTGTATACTTATAACTGACAGACGTTTCTTTGAATACTTATACTGACAGACGTCTCTGTGTATACTTATAACTGACAGACGTCTCTGTGTATACTTATAACTGACAGACGTTTCTTTGAATACTTATAACTGACATACTTTTTTATATACTTATACTGACAGGAGCGCAGAAGCACGAATACGATATCTAGCCTTTTTAAGTCCTTTCCAAGGATCTTGTTCCCTGAATATGTCGTGAAATCCTATGTGGCGTGCTTCGTGTTCTTCAAACACTAATAAAACTGGCATGTTTAACAACTGAGTACAATCTTATCAAATAGATAATCAATTAATCTATTAAATGTTCCAGATTATAAAAATGATATTCAAAATCGCCGTCATTTCGGACAAAACTACTTCATTAACATCCTTATTACCATCTTTAGTAACAAAAGAATCTTTATCGCAAATCGCACAACTTCCTCATTCACAACTAACTACTTTTACACCTGAATCTCAATTATCCATGTCAACAATTTTATCAGCACCTTGATACTGACGAACACTTTCAACAGCACTATGGAAATCTGAGTTAACAATAACGATAGTTTCATCACTTTGTCCTCTTTCATCTCCGACATCGGAATCAGCCATGGCATTCTGCCCAGTTTGTTGTTTATACTTGTATCTCTTAGCAACAATTATAAAAACGCATAAATTAATGACCGTTAGAACTGCCAGCAGAAACAGAGTATATTCTAAATGGCCCTTATTTGGCTTTTTTGGGTACCAGTCTGAAGCGTCTGCAAGCAAATAAGAACAAATACAAACCATGATGGCAAATTAGTTCGCATACAAGCATTGCTTAGTACAATTTGTCTTGATGCAATTTTTGTAATTGGATCTTTATTTACAATATATCTAAAAGATATAATCATGCAACATAGTATCAATTACAGATGCGAACAGGCATACGCGTGTTTTAGCTCACATGTGAAGGAGCACTTGGCTCTATTAAAGACCAGTAAATTACAAATTTAAACATTACCAGATCACTTGCACTTTTAGCAACAAAACGCGTACCGAAGAAATGTACTTGTCAATACACAATAAATAATGCATAATTATTGCATTCGGGAACTCCTCTGTTGTTAGACACCTACTATCATTTGCTATTTTATGATGATAGTAGAGATGAAACAGTCGGAAATCATGCTGTGACTAAGTTGCAATCATTGCGTCTACGGACATTCGTTGCCCATCGCATTAATGGGGGTGAATTTGATAAAACAAAGTAACACATGTCACGTTAACTGCTCGTCGGTATACTAAAATATCTATGAAAATGAATGTAAAATAACAGGAAGATGAAAATACTTACCACTGGTTCTCCATGTACCAACAATGGCAATAATAGCCGAAGCCACGTAGTTACCTATACCAGATGTCAGTAAAAACAACCCCATCAATAAGCCTTGCATGAAGATTGGAGCCTGGGTGTAGGCAAATTCAAGTCCTGCGGCAAATCAATCGTTTTAGTTTGTAGAAATTTGTTTCCAATTGTTAGGGGAAATTATGGAATACCTTTGCATTGTACAAGTTTTGAATGAAGTGCGAACAAGGTAATTGTTGAACAAATTCAATCAGACTCAGTATTTTGATAAATAGAAATATAGACCTACTAAATCAAATACGCTACCTGATATGCTAGTAAACACTTCACTGGATCCTATTAAGACGAACTCTGGGGCCTGTGCAAACATTGAGATATTTGATGCATTGAAAACTGAACCAGCAAGTGTCTGAGAAAATCCACCATGCTCCTCGATGTCATTTTTTCTTACTATTTCGAGCATACCGGCATACAACATAGCACATGCTGCTAAAACCATACCTATCCCTAAAATTCAGAATGAAGACATTAGCAAAAAAAGCTTGATGATGTGGCAAATAGTACAAAGACTTCAATTATATTTTTTCTTTGTTTTATGTGACATATTGTCACTGGGGTTTAACGCCGTTTTTCAACAATTTTTCAGTTATATACGGCGACCGGCTCACCTAACCAGTTTTCCTGGACTGTATACTAACCAGTACTAACTTCCCATCCACAAGGAGCCGGCAACTTCTCCTATTATGGAGGAAAATCGACATTTTCGTCAAATTTTCATAGAATGGTATGACCTGCCGTGACCGGGATTCGAACCCGGAACTCCGGGTTACAAGTCCAGCGCACTAACCACTGGACTACGGCCGCGGCCCTCTTCAATAATAAAGATGCCACTAAGTTTGAGACGCATCAGGAATATCCACGGCAGTAACATATTTTTCGTATTACTTGAAATATTGTTATGAAAAAGTGTTTATATTAAGTTGTATGCTTTACTTACCCATTCTCTGCAGATGAGTTGGACTTTTACCAATCCTTTCCAGACAAGGGTAGACAACTTTCTCCATTATTGGAATTAGTATAAGGATTATAATCGTGTCAAAAACATTTAATAAGGCGGCTGGCATTTCTACTTCACCAACGTACAGATTCATTCGTTCACTCTGCAGAAACAGCGATGAGTTCATCTGTGAAGTAAAGGTTTCAAAGAACTCAACTCTAGACAGACATGAGAAAGAAAAAAGAAAAAAAATGTTTTAAAAAACAATAAAACAGGAACCTAATCCCGTTACCATTTAAATGAACATTAAACCTAAATAAAAAAGCGTGTTTATTTGTTTGAACGTATACATGTGTTTGAAACGCGACAAAATACACCAGAGTAAGGTATTTAAGTTGTGTATGTAGCCGACATAAAACAAAACAATTAGTCACGTGGTAGTAATACTACAATAAGAACATGATAGGTGCATGTTTAGTAAAACAGAATATATTTTTTTTCCATTTTTCATGAGGCTAGAAGGATAAAAAAAGTTTGCAGGAACACGGAAGATATGTTCTATTTATGGTTATGATATCCGTTGACCATGTGTGGCAGAAATATTGCTGAAAAAATATTCTATGTTCTTTACAACAAACAGAATGACATAATACTCATGCTTCATGTGGAAGCAATATCTTGTTGTTGGGATAACCATACCTGACTGTAGACAGCCCAGTAAACTATAATTAGGATAAATATAGGAATGACACGAGTTGCCGCCCTTACTCCGAAGACAAAGTCATCACTGTACCCTTTGTTTACAGCATGGTTCCAAGACGGTTCTTTGCAACGATTACAAGCGTTACAACACACGGAGATCGACTTGAACAATATGCTTCCTGAATGTAGAGGATTCGATAATTGTTAAAGATAAAAAGAAGAATTAAAGCAAAGCGTTTTTCAGGTGCAATTCATTCAACATTTATAATACCCTGTTTTCATAATGATTCTGAAAAGTGACTACATTTGAATTAACACACGATATCATTATGTGATTGACGAAAAAGCTACCAGGAAAAATTGCTATCCGAAGTGTCAAATTTGTATAAGAATTCACTAGTGGTTTGTATCTATGAAACATAGCCATTTGGCAGAATAAAGAATTAAGAACCAATTATAAAAATGATTTAAAACCATGTTACTTCAAGAAATTCGCAAGATCAGGGGAATATCATTGTAGACATTTTGTGGGTATCAGTCCCAAATCAAAATCACGCTACCAAGAACAATTTGTATTTATCAAACACTCGCTTGACCCAATGGGAAATGTTAGCACGTTTGAACAACGACTGCGACAAAGGTTATTACGAGATTATACGCGTTTATGTTCACATTTCGAGCGTATGAGGCAAACTTAGACGAGAGGTGATGGCACATTAAAACTAAATGGTGCACAATAATTATTTTGTAGTTTAAACTGTGATACTGAGTATTAATAGATTTAACAACAATAGGAAATAAGACTATATGTTTAAGTTTTAAGCTAGTATATTACTTTGAGGAAATCCTTTCTGTAAGCCGTCGACGCATGGAACTTTTCTTCAGACGCGTAAAAGCCATTGACAATAGCTTACAATCCAACTGCGCCAATGGATAGATATACAGATAATAAACACTAGAAATCTTTCCCAGAAAGTTTTATCACAACACTTCACAACAAATAGAAGAACAACACAAAAGGGGAAGTAACTCAGACAAGGATAATTGCCAATCAATCAAAGGGAAATCACCTAGTCATCAATACTGGCGCTGAGCTTTAGAATAGGTATAAAACACTGGCTACCACACTGCTCAAAAGCATTTTCCTCAGATATGTGGATGTCATACCTTTTGATGGTTTGTGGATGTATTCCTTCCTAGCTACTACAAATATCAATAGTGCTATAAACATACTGCAGAGTGGTATCAAGAAGCCGACACTAAATCCTTTCTGCTGTTGTACGTAGGCGACTCCTGAAAATGCTATTACTGACCCAACGTTTATAAACCAGTAAAACCTGAAAACAGAGACAATATCTCCATTATTGTTCTTCCAATACTGACTGAGGCAAAACTCATCAGTGTTAAATGAAATATTTGTACATTTTCTAAACACAAATTTGGCAAGTAATACGTTTCATTGAGGAACGACACATGCGTAGTTAATAAATTTTATCAGACGAGAATTAAAATCAAGCGATTCATATCTGACAGAAGATTGCAACGTAAGTACATCATCAATTATTCTTCGTCATACAGCTACTAAAATTACAATCAAAATTTGAAACTTTCACTCAATATTTTGTCTATATAATAGCAAATAAGTACATAAATGTGATGGGTATGACAATACTTCAGTACAGCACCATAAAATATTTACAGATTGGTTTCCAAGACAAATATATACATACGTACACGGAGACTTTGTTAACAAAATAATTAGTATCAGTACCAGTTAAAGAATGATTGTACAGCTTTGGGCCCTAAATCGTCCACTTGCTGTGCCCCAAATGGTCCTACATTGGCTTTAATCCCACCAGTACCGATGGCAATGAACAAAAGTCCAAGATAGAATAAGCCTTCCCTTGCTTTCTGTTATAAACAAATATGGACACACGTCACAAATAGTCTCTCATAAAGCATTTACAGAGTCAAACCAAACTGATACATCATGTCATTGTTGTTTTTTTATATCTTTGCACAGTAAAATCGTAATATTTAGAGCACCTTTACTACCCGAAAAATCGGTCGTAATAATGAGGTGGTCTCATTATCAAGTTGATTATATGGGAGTCATTGAAAATAAGTGGTTGTTATGACATTGTGGACGTAATATTGAGGTGATCGCAATGAGGGGTTTTACTATATATGCCAAACCTATACAAATAATTGCTTAAACTTTCGAATAATTATGGTATTTTATAGAACACACGCGTGCCTCATTCACAAACAATACTCCATGCGATGGTTAGTCATGAGTTTCTAAATACATGTGAACCAATTGAAATAACTATCCACTCTTAACATGAATAAGAAAGTACAGTCACGCGTTAAAATTCTATTCAAAAGTACTTAATAGTTTGATACTCAATTAACACGACCGTGATTCCAAATGCCCTTTTAACAATAATTATTTTAATTCCGTAGGCTCATTTATTCCTTCTAAAGCCAATACCAACAGTAATTAGACTCATTTTTGTCGTTGAAAGCAAAAGATTAATCCACGTGTGGTATGGCGTGCTCCATTTATAGAGTGAATAAATTGTTAATGCGTGGCACAAGTCGAGAAAATCAAAACATTTTCTTTACGTTTATGCGATAGTATACATGATTTTTTTTATTTTGTACAGGCTGAGCACAATTTTATGTAGCGTGTTGTCCGGAGGTTTAGAAGTAGTGATTGTGAGTCATGTTGTTGGGGTTTGTTTGTTGGATGACGTGGGACTTTGAGGGGCGTGATTGTGAGACAAGCAGGTGTGCTTGTGTGTGTGTGATTTTTTTTGGGGGGGGGGGGCTTTATATCCATGATGGGTGATTGATAGTTTTAAACTAGCAGTCTGTGTTGTAAAATGGTAGAGGAATCCGATGGACAAAGGAATTAAACATTCATACAAGTAATGACAGGATTCAATATCCCCATGCTGTTAAAATCCCCAGAAAAGTTCATTCGTACATACAATACTTATATCATGTTCACTTTTGAACCATTCTGGGTAATCCACCGCTGATGCTGGAAGTAATATCAATCCTGAAATACCACAAACAATAAATGATTCAGGTACACCATATCTCCTGTCCAGCGATAACTTCACGTGGCATTTTGCTACGTCTCAAGTTTAGCACAAGACGACTAACGGCACTATTTAAAGTAGTGTTCATCAACCATTTTTGTCAATACGCATTGTGTCACGGTCGTTTTATTACGATGAGCAGGTGTAAGGATAACTGGACAGATCTCATTCAATTCTTGGTTTTTGAACAATCTCCTTCTGAAGGCCGTCATCTAAGAAATTATCTTTACAGTGTACATTTGACCAATTGGAGCAATTTTCCTTTCGCATAAAGAACGTTTGAGCATTTGACCAAAAGTATTGTAGACGGTAAATCTATTTCTATTCCTTGGATAGTCATGTTTTACTGTCATTAAAATTGATTGCAATTAAATGTTTTTTTTTTATTTACGTTTAATTATTTTAATAAAATGAGCCTACGATAGAGGCCATATTGACAAGAATTAATTAATTTCTTGGTGAAGTTGGGCGTAAAATTCATAAACAACGACATACCCAGAAGATAGATGAGTCCAGAGACAAGTATTGTTCGGTATTTTCCAGCAAATGCGTCAGACACATATCCTCCAAACACTGGGAACAGACATACAGTTCCTGTAATTAAATATTTATATACTCGCAAGGTATCTGTATTACTATAGTGTAGTGTAACTATAGTGTATATATTGTAATAGTGCAATGTAACTATAGTGTATATATTGTAATAGTTCTGTGTAACCATAGTGTATTTATTGTAATAGTTCTATGTGACTATAGTGTATGTATTGTAATAATTCTATGTAACTATAGTGTATGTATTGTAATAGTTCTATGTAACTATAGTGTATGTATTGTAATAGTTCCGTGTAACTATAGTGTATGTATTGTAATAGTTCCGTGTAACTATAGTGTATGTATTGTAATAGTTCCGTGTAACTATAGTGTATGTATTGTAATAGTTCCGTGTAACTATAGTGTTTGTATTATAATAGTTCTATGTAACTATAGTGTATGTATGATAATGATTCTGAGTAACTATAGTGTATGTATTATAATAGTTCTGTGCAATCATAGTGTATGTATTATAATAATTCTGTGTAACTATAGTGTTTGTATTATAATAATTCTGTGTAACTATAGTGTATGTATTGTAATAATTCTGTGTAATCATCGTGTATGTATTATGATAATTCTGTGTAATCATAGTGTATGTATAATGATAATTCTGTGTAACCTTAGTGTATGTATTATAATAGCTCTATTAAACTTTAGTAGATTATCAAAGCGTTGTGAAGGAGCGTACCTAATTAGAATCTAAGTGTTATTTTGAAATATAATTGTTTGTATGAATCAAAGAATTCTTATAAGGCTGATGATTAATTATTATTTTATTTTAGCGAAATAAAATATAACTTCACGTGCTCTCTAGATCTACTTTTCGCACATTTAAGGAGACATTTCATGAGATGGTATCATTCTAAACACTTGATGGTAAGCAGCTTGTTTAGATGAAACTTTAATCCTTATTTATTCTTATGGTTGCATTTTACGAAATACGCGCACGTTTAACATAATTTTGTGTCATTTGTATCAAAAAACATAAAATCATTGCGTGGCGGAAGTTATTGCATCTTTCCGGGATGAGTGATAATTCTCTATATACATGAAATATAGTTTACAGATAATATGATGCACATGACATATTTGTAAAATGCAACATTCTATACAACATGGATTAACATGATAATGCTCCAAGTCAATTTTTGATCGACAACATTAAAATGATAAGGTTTTATTATGTATGACTTAATTACTTGGCAATAGAAATTTTACCTCCAAATATAAGAGTCACTAACGATGCTTCGTCATTGGAATATTTCAGTCGGGAAGTACAAAACAGCAGCATGTTCGCCATTACGCTATAAAACGTCATTCTTTCACATAATTCTGTCATTAAGATACACCCCACAACAAAATATGTTTTCTTTGTTTTCCTTTTCTCTGTTTCTACAGTGATTGAACAACTCGAAGAAGTGATAGGATTTTGATTTTCCGAATCAGCTAAAAGCGGTGTTGTGTCCGTGGCAGAATTTGTATCAAACGGTTGACTGGAGATCGTTTCGTCTCCATCTTGATGCTGGAATTCATTTTGAACAAGGCATTTAAACAAGATTTGGAACAAATAAATTATATGAGTTTACAATACACATTACAGAATATTTCCTAATAAACACGCCTCCCTACATTTTTGCCTGCTGAACTGTTTGAGGAAAATAAAAAAAATCGCTCTGCAAAACAACTGAATTAATAATCAAATGAAATACATATACTTTATGTTCTAAAGTAGTACAACAGTTATTTGAACAGGAATTGTTATTCTCTTTTTAGTAATAGTAATCTTGATCCCAGAATCCTAAACCTATTTCTAATCAAGGCCTCTAGAATTGTTTTTACATACCAAGTTTTGGCAACAATTTGTCAATCTAAACTGAAGTAAAAAAAAAAAAAACAGAAACAAATTGTTTGATTCTCGACCCAACCAACCGATGACATGCATCTAACAACTTTGTTGAAAACATGGTTAAAAAGATATTAAATATTATTTAAAGTATACGAAATGTATTCATTAAAATAATCACAAAATATATTACCTATCTATAAGATTTGGACACAGGCATAAAATTAATCAGGCTTTCAACATAAATAATTATATTTATGTATATCAAATGTGATTACCTTCTCATTAGCCATTATAATTCCAACTGATAAATCAAAATTGATAATCAAAATTTCCAAAGCAAAAAAAAAAAGATGTTGACAGATGTTATTACATACTATGCCACAAATTAAACAAATACTACTGCGCCATTTTTACCCCTTAATTTAAACACTTGTTAAAAATGTCAATATGTAAGTTTTGTAACAGTCTCTTAAAGGAAAATTATCACAAGACTAAAATATTATTCATTGTTTTGTTAGAATATCAAATAAGCATCATGTGGTTATAACTTAAACTTCCTGTTGTATTATCTATATTTTTAGATCACATTCATGAGAACGAAACTAAAGTTGTTTATAAAACACTTTATACATTTTGCATTGCGTCTATTCAGTGGTGTAGATGTCAGCACTTAGCATTAACTATATTTGTGTGAGGTATATTGACTGAGTTAACGAAGAAATAACACTTAAGTGTTATTCTTTATCCAGAGTTACAATCACAATTTTTATCGATCTTATTAACTGGTTCTTTTTCCATGCTGCAGTGCACCAAAGGTCTCTGTACAGACAGAGTCAATGGGAACTAGTTTATAGCAATCTCCATCCAGAGTTATCGCTCGTTATCCGTCACAATCACTTCTGCAAACATCCGAAAAACATGTGACCTAGTCTTCTTTAGTTTCCATCCAATGCTCAAATACATGGTTTTGTTTTTCTCCTAAAGGGCATTTGTGATAATAATTTATCCCAATATCTTTTCAACTTCTTAAACCTAATTACCAAAGATAAAAAAACAAGTCCCATTAAGAAATATTGCACTTGATAAGTTTTGTCTCCAAAGTACTGTACGACAGAAATTGCTTCACTTCGTGTTAAATTTGAACCACTTGTGGCTTTATTTCTCATTTAACAAAAATCTTGTAAATGCTGAAACGTTAACAGAGATGTGAGCGATAATGAACAAGTCAGAATAATATTTTTTTAGAGTAAATCAAGAACAACTCTGGACCGAGTTTTGTGGGTACAGGTATATTAGACAACATGCTAATTGTATATATACTTCTGTCATTTAGATCAGTCACCAGGCAAAACATGTGTGAACTATTAAAACAATTTAACAATTTTACTTTAGAAACAGGGACCTCTATGTTCAAGTGGCTATGGTGATTCACTGGCCCCTCACTGCTTGAGTTCAATTTCAACTCTGGATCAATGTTCACATGTGAGAAAACTGTCCAGCTGGCTTACAGAAGGTGGGTATTCTACCCAAGAGTATGCATGGTGTCTTCCTCCACCACAAAGTTACCAAGTGACCCTAGCTGTTGGGGCAACATTAAACCCAAGTGATAAAAAAAATACATTAGAAACTACTGAGAGGACCAAGAATGTCAGTTTAAGGAGCACTGTCTTAGTTAATATATACCAGTACATGTATTCTACAAACTGATGCCCAAATGTGTATGTTAGTCAGTTATATTCCAGGGCTGCTAACAAGTACATAAGACTTCTGCCTCAATTTCTTGTTTTTCTGTTTACGGTACATATGACACACAAATGAGGATATCACAGCTGCTGATACAGTGAAACCCATGTTAATGGTCAACAATGAACAGCAGCCATCAGTGAACCTCATCCAAAGTTCAACACTTAATGATATCATAAGACCAAATATAGTCCAGGGGAATGTCTTTTTCTTCTCTCCCTTTAGTCACCTTTGTTAATATGACTGTGTATAAAAATAAAAAATAACCTTGAACTATAAGAAAATATCTTTTTAAAATTTTATTCATTTAAACACGATATGTATTGCATATACACATGACCACTGTGTATAAGTAACGTTATCCAAATACAATTTAAAGAAAAAAATCAAGCTAAATAAATATTTATGGCATAAATCAGATAAAATAAATTCCTGCGTATAAAAAACAAAATACAAATCACCATAGAATAGGTATGTGTGTGCTTCATGCATCAAATACTTCAAGACAAAATTTTGGGCTAAAGAATCTCACACATAAATCAAGCAGCAGAACTTCGTTCAAATCAGTACAAAAAATTCTTCTATGACAAAGAGCATAGAGGTCTAGCACATTGATAGAGACAGGACTTTAAAACATTCTTGAGATAAGTCGGGTGCTTGTGATATTGATGCTCATAATAATGAAGTTTTACTGTACATGGAGCTCTCTTCATACCGTACAAGTATAATGATACTTCAGTTTTATATTCAGCTTTTAAGTTTTTAACAAATGAAGACTTAAATGAAGACATTGATAATAAACATCAAGACCAGATGGTCTTAGCAAACAGGTCTCAATACTGATATAAAATAATGATAGAGATAAATGGATTGAAGTACTGGAACAATTGATAAGAAATCTTATTTTGCAATTTTGTCAATACAAGTGTATAGTAATTAAAAATTATTCAAGAAATAAAAGTTATTCAAGTATTGATTATCACATAAAACACATTCACAGTGAAACCTCACAATTCAATCACCTCAATATTACAACCACCTTGTCATAACAACCACTTATTTTTGGACCAGCTTTCAATAGCTTAGCTATAATTAAACTTGATAATAAGACCACCTCATTATTACAACCTATTTTTGGCTACAAAAGGTGGTCTCAATATTGAAGTTTTACTGTACATAAAAATACAACATATTTCAACATCATTTAACAATAAGAATACAAAATGAAAAGGACACTATAGTAAATTTAACGTAAATATCTGCTGCAAAATGAAAATGTTAAATGCATTATTTGAATCTTCCATATTTAACACATCAAATTGAAATTAAAACAACAAATAATTGCACAAATCATTTCTGAAACAAACTCACAAAAATTTAAGAACTGTTAATTAATATATAATGTTAATACAAAATGGATATAGTTGTACGATAAAAATTGATAAAAGTCTGGTCGTTACTGTTTACTTTATTGAGGTATCGAGTGCTACAGGTATAGTGCCATAACGCACACCACACATTCCGTAGGCTTTATAGACCAATTAAAACTTCTGATTTACCTTATAACAATAAAAATGTGACAACATCACGGTCAACATAGCATTATTTTTTGCCTTTCTTTTTATCAACAGTATAAAGAAGAATTCCAGGAAAGACATTATATGTAAGTATATATAGTGTGTAATTAAATTACATATTGGTCTGCCATTAATCTTGCATGCACAAGATACACTCATTATCATCATGATATAAATTATACCAAACAAAAATAATAATGATAACAATAAAAATATACTGCAATAAAAATTCTTGTATAAAATAAGTGCACACTAAAATCAATAGAACAATAGCCAAGAAGTGGTCCCAGTCGTCTAAATGAGGAGGCAGATGTCTAAATTTGAGTTCACAGACTCATGCTGCAGTCTCAGTTTTTGTTAACCTTAAAAAGGGCTTCAGTATAAATGCCAGTTCTCCAAACAAGGATTTCAAACCTTAAACCCAGCTATAAGCAAAATTAACAGAATGTGAAATTCAAACAGCGGCAACAATCATTATGCATCGGAAGGAATGTCATTTTTTAAAAGTATATTTTTCTGAGGATCATCTTTTGCAACCATAGCACCATTCACAACATTTTCATCATCTTCTTCATCACTGAATTTTTCAAATTCTGTTTTTTTGTATTTGTATTGCTTAGCAACAATTACAAAAACAAACAGATTAAGTAAAGTTAGGCCAGCCAATAAAAACAGAATGTATTCCAAATGTCCATCATTTGGTTCCTTGGGGTACCAGTCAGAGGCATCTGAAAAAGACAAGGATTTATTACGAATGAATTACAGTAAAATCTTCATATTAAGACCACAATTTGGACCTGAAAAAAGCAGTCCAAAAATTGAGGTGAACTGATTATCAAGTTCTAATATAGAAGAAATCTAGAACGCTGGTCCAAAACTAAGTGGCTGTTATAATGAGGTGGTCATTATATTAAGGAGGTCATAAAATGCTGTAGCAGGAAACTATTCAAAATTGAGAAATCCATTATTTTTAATTTGTGATCAAAATGAAAACATACTAAAGACAACATGAAATACATTGCCTTTATGTATTCCTATCAATGAAGCCTCAAAATAAAATGGGCATGACAAAATAAATATAACTGATTGGAATTTTGGAAGTTTTAGTGTAATGTTTAACCCTAGAAAGGAAAAAGACTCTCAAAAAGACAAAAGGTTATATCGGACTTTTTCATGCTCTAAATGGCTTAAGGTAAGCTGGGTTGTTCATGTAATAAGCCACAATTAAAAGGTGAACATCAAATAAATTAACTGCGGTCATAAGAATCTACCAACAAGCAGATTACATAAATATATAAAATTATATTCACATATTGGTGCAAAACTCATTTATCCACCTCTATAATAAACCTGAGATAAAGCCCTTTTTGGCAAACCCTTAAAAGCAGACTTTTATTAGTGCATGAAATATGTTCATGCACAGAGATAGTAAATGTCCCATTATGATAATTAAACAATTTAAATGATAGAGGCACAGACAGAACAATGCATGCCATATATTTCTGTACAAGTAAGTAAATAATTTGATTAAAAAACAACCAGCCTTACATGGCTACTCTCTACCAATGAAGGTGCAAACAAAAGCAAAAAAAAAACTTACCACTAGTTCTCCAAGACCCAACAATACCAACAATAGCAGACGCCAGGTAACCACCAAGTCCAGACGTCATTAAGAACATTCCCATTAATAAACCCTGCATAAAGGATGGAGCCTGAGTGTAGGCAAATTCTAAACCTGAAAAATATTTTTTTTGAAAAAAAAACACAAAATGAACATTCACAATAAGCACAATACGATAACAATTACATACAGTCAACCGTAATTAGCTAATGTCATCTGTGTACACTAGACAACCACTAGAACAATGATATCATGTAAACATACATGCATAGATATCATTTAACAAACAAACCCTTGAAAAAAATGCAAAGACTGCATAATTACATTGGTTGTTACATTCTCACAGGTTTATCTGTAATACTGAAATACTTGGCCGTCAAAAAGGCAAGGCACAAATAAGTCAAAGTAAAGACAATGATTCAATTAATCTCCACAAATCCAACGTAGATCTCTTAAGTAAAAGGCAGAGTTTAAGACCTAAGTGAAGCTTTTGCCTAAGGAATATACACAGTATGTCATATTCGAAGTAGTCATTGGTTTACCACCCTTGATATTCACTTCATATGAGAAGGTTATCAGGAAAATACATACCTGAAATACTGTCAAAAAGTAGCTTTAAGTCTTAACAAACACAAGCATACTTTTACTGACCTGATATGCTAGTAAACACCTCACTTGATCCTATGAATGCAAACTCTGGAATCTGAGCAAACATTGAAATATGAGATGCATTGAACCATGTGTCAGCAAGTTCCTGAGAGAATCCACCATTTTTTTCGATGTCGCTTTTTCTCACCATTTCAATCATTCCAGCATACAACATGGCACAAGATGCTAACACCATACCTATCCCTGAAAAGTCAAAACGTTTTTACTGACAAGACGCAGCATAATAATGATAGCTCGAGATAGCATCCAATGTCTTCTCTAAGTCATATTCCACTGATAGTTGAAGATAATTTCACCTATCATTATGCTTGTGGTAACAGAAAAGAGACTTAACTCATTGGAATATAATAATAAAATAGCTATGATTCCGATTATTTCAGACAAATTTATTTCATTTTTTATTTGCTAACAATTCTAAATCATTTTAATCAGAAATTCTTGAGGCATTTTTTTCTTCAGAGATATTTAAGCAACAAAAATTTCCTGTGCAAACAAAAGAACAAAAGTTGATGTCAATTTGTAAGCATCCAATATTTCTACTTTGGTTGGGAAACTGCAAACAACCAACTGTCAAGTGGCAAACTGAATATATAATTTTTTTAGTTGGACTTACCCATTCTCTGAAGATGTGTTGGACTTTTGCCAAATTTAGCCAAACAAGGGTAGACAACTCTGTCCATTATCGGGATAAGTATAAGGATGATAATTGTATTAAATATGTTCAACATGGCAGCTGGCATCTTGGCCCCTCCAACATACAAATTCATTCTTTCACTTTGAAGAAACAGCGAGGTACTCATCTGAAAATAAACCACAGCAATTGACAACAATCAAGTCACAGCAATTGATAACAGCCAAAGTCAAAACTGTTCAAGGAAGAAACAACTTGCTAATCACTCACAACATCAGCTTGTTAGCTACAAACATGAACATAAGACTCATTGAAGACATTGTTATGAAGTTATGAATCGAAATATTGACTGGTTTCAATCTTCAACCACATAATTTAAAAGTCCAAAGATACATACAAAAAACATACATTCCATAAATAACTTGTTCAAAATTTAAGACAATTAAGTCTGGAATTGTTTACGCTGTTTATAGCAATGCATATACAGTAAACATTACCAAGGAACATCCATTAGTAGTATAAATCTTGACTTATTTGTTTGATTGAATTAGCTCTGTTCATATGTAAACTGTTTTCCAGATTGTGTTTTTAAATTTCTAACCTTGACCCAACAATTGAAGTGATTTTGGCCAACAAACAAAATTTCTGAGTTGTCTTTCTGAGTTGTTTCTGAACAAGCACAAAATACATTTTTGCTTGTATTACTTAAATGCAAAAATTGCAAGGTGTAGCTTATTCATTATTATTTCATTTATTTGCTGGGGCTCTGTGGTCAAGTAGAGATCCCATCAGAGACTAAATTTCACATGTTAGGGAGCTGTCCAGATAGCTTACAGAACGACAGTAGTTCTACCTAGATGTATGCCTAGGAATTTTCTCTACCTTAAAAGCTGGAAAAGACTCCATATAACCCCTAGCTATTGATGCAATATTAAACCCCAGTGAAAAAAAATGATTTGCTATATTTTTTACCTGGTTGTAAACAGCCCAATAAACAATGATCAGAATAAATATTGGAATAACACGAACCGCCGCCCTAACTCCAAAAATAAATTCATCGCTGTAAATTTTATTTTTGGGATGATTCCATGTTGGATCTTCACATTTATTGCAAGCATTACAACAAACGTTTATTGATTTAAACAATATGCTACCTGAAAAATGTATTAAATAAACAGGTAAAAAAAGGTAAATGAAAATATAAACATTTAAAAAAAATAAGCAAGTTTTTATTTAACTTTTTTTACGACAAAAGTTACCACTCAAAGCAATTACAGCATTATTTAACAGTATTTGAAATTTTTTATGTATAAATCTTTCTGATTTATTTACTATTTTGCAGTGACAAAATATTTCTTTGAAACTTTACTGAACTTGGCTAAACTTCATCTCATTGCAAAATAAGCCATAAACAAGCAAAATTAAAGCAAAACTAGAACTATCACTGAAGGTGATTAGATACCCCCCCCGACGATCCCTTTTTAAAAAGCTTAATAACTTAGAACAAGCCATTTGGGGGAACAGACACACACAAGATTTTGTCTACAGACAAAAAATAGGGGGATTACTCCGTGAGAATAAATCCAAATAATTTTTCTACAATATGCACAAGGAGACCTAATGCCTAATGTGCCGGTAAAGTTTTCAGAGAAGAAGCGCACACAAGATTTTATTTGCGGACAGACGGATGGATGGACTGAGGGACAGACGGATGGAAACCAGTATACCCCCCTTTACAACTTTGTTGTTGTATAATTACCAGAAAATTCAGTGTTACATATATGCTAACAATTAACCTTCCAATTAATAGATTTAAACATAGACTGAATATCAGTTTTCATTTTATATGATGTTAGTGTTACATATCACTATTTTTCAGCTGGAAAATAAGCATCCTACCTCTGATACTTAATACCTCTGATAGAAAATAAGCTTTATACTACTCAATTGTAAGAAAATAAGCATTCTTGCCCCTGATGATAAGAAAATAAGCATTCTTAACCCTGATGGTAAAAACTAAGTTTCTACCTGTGATAGTATAAAATAAGCTTTCCCACCCCTTAATTGTGGTTAGAAATTTAGCATTCTTACCCCTGACTGTAAAAATGTAAGCTTTCTTATCCTCAATGGGAAGAAAATAAGCATTTTTACCTTGAGCTGGCCTGTGTACATATTTTCGTCTAGCTGCAGCAAATATAATTAAAGCTACAAACATGCTAACAAGAGGTATAATAAAACCAACATCAAAGCCAATCTCTTGTTGAACATAAGCAACAGCTGAGTAGGCTACAATAGCTCCAGCATTGATAAACCAGTAAAACCTAAAAACAACAAAAACAACAACAATTACAACAGCAACAAACAGCAACAACAGCAGTGCAGTCAGAAACACACATCCAGATGAACACTACTCACTCAAACTAGAATACAAAGATCAACAAGTGGAGAGAAGGAAATATGACCTTAATGCACTTTCATTCAAATGGTGTGTTTTATATCAATAAATAAGTGTTAAAAAAATATTTGTTTCTTGTAACCTGATCTACTCTAATTTTTCCCCACCATCCTAGTCTTTTTATTAGGCCTAATGAAGGGTACATCCAGTCTCACTTTTTACCTTTCTTCAGAAAAATAATCTCAACAGTGGCTTTCAAGAATAAAAAAAAATCATATCCCCAAAAAAATTCTCAACCTACCTACCCTAGTTTTAATGAGCATGTAACCAGGAACAAACGATTATTTTTTATGTCTAAGAAATGGCCACCATTCACAAGTGGGCGTTAACTCAGGTTGACAGAATTTTAGTTTAACTTGCTCTGCACACACTTATTTTTCCTACTCAAAGGTTACAATAGCTAAAAATATATGTTATGCATGAGTAATACACCCATACAAATTTTGACAGCTGATAGCATACATGATAACAAGAATGGTTGAACATTTTCACTCTTCTTTTAAACACAATCAGGCTGACAACTACATGTCTAGATGCGCATAAGAAACATTGTGATATGATACTGGAACATAATTGATTTTCACCATGTTGAAATGCATTGTATCCATGCAAAGATAAATGCAGGTAAACTTGTGGGCATTTGTGTCAACTATGATCATATAAACTATTCTAAATATAGTTTGAAACAATGTAATTTTCGTCATATGTATATGATATACATACCAGTTAAAGAATGACTGTATGGCTTCATTCCCTAAATCATCTACCTGTTGTGCCCCAAAAGGCCCCACATTGGCTTTGATCCCACCAGTTCCCAAGGCAATAAATATGAGTCCAAGAAAGAAGAATGCTTCCCTTGCTTGCTTTTATGTGAGAAAAAACAGAGATGAAGACTGAACAATATCATACAAAGGGAAATAAATCAATCAAGAACAAGATTTTTTAATCCATAAGCGTTTCATAATTATAGAGTTCAATACCAGCCCATATTTTCCCAGGTTGATAATTAGTCTTATCAACTAAACTGTTCAAGTCAAAATTGTATAACCAAAAACTAATGAGACCACCTTTGGGACTCAAAAAATCATTCATAATAATCAGATGGTCCATTACCACAACTACCTACACTTTTTGTAAAAAAAATACTAATTGTGATTAAACATAAATACTTAAATATTACATTATACTTTATCCAGACATTCAGTAACAAATAAAAGGTTGAAAGAAATTCTGTTCAATGCACCCCATGGGCATTCATTAGTGAATATTTAGTACATCTCATCAGATGATATGCGTGCTCAGATAAATTCACCTTTATTGCTAGCTTTACAATTTACTATTATAATACGACCCATTTTATTAGAAAGTAGAATAGAAACAAGATATAAGTAGTTAAATACATGAAAGTAACAACCTGTTACAACCCATTAACATTGTAACATGTTTCTCACAAAAAAGTTATAATCTATGTTTCCTTAACAATGTCATATTTTCAGATAAGTCTTTTGTCTTCATATTTGTCAGCAATTGTGATGTCAAACTTCAGAAAAATTGATATATTATACCAACTTGCCAAATCAACAATCAGGCAATTAGATAATACATGTATATCTATATTGCCTAAATATATATCATATATTGCTATGTAAAAATAAAGGCCATAAAATCATACCCTGGATATAATATGAACTAGATCCTCTGGACCAAAGCCCAATGCTTTACCCCAAGATCAACATATAATTATCTGATAGTATTACACAGCAGAGTGATAATTTACTTACAGTACTTAGGTCCCCATCACCACCAAACCACTTAGGATAGTCAATTGCTGCAGCAGGTAGCAAAAACAAACCTAAAAGAGACACAAAATGTTGTTGCATAAAACATTTATCTCTAGTTTTGTCTGCATATGACAATGTAACAGAACAGGTCAATGGAGACATAACCACAAAGATATTCTGGTTTTGCCTTATCTTTGGCAAAGTGAGAGTAATATATTGTAATGTCTTCTTGCATGCTTGACAATGAATAAAATTGGTTTAATTAAACATAGAAGAAAAAAGATTTTGACATAAGTTCCTTTAATGCATAACATTGGGAAATAATAGATATACTGTAATTTGTTACAATGAGAATATAAATAACTAATTTAAATGTAAAAATATGTTTTTATCATACATATGACAAAAGAAGACATAAGTTTTTGAAATCTGCTATCTGTATGCATTTATAAATTCTAAATTTGTAACAATGACCTCTGATAACAAAAGTATATAAACTTTTTCTAAAATACAAGAATAGAGGAATTAGTTGACAGCCTGCACTGAGCATGTTGATCTTTATCTAATAAACAGGAAGTTAATACAAGTTAAGACGATAGATACTGGTCTGATATGGACTATTTGTACATAGGATGCTGGAGTCAACTTACCAAGCAGGTATATAAGTCCTGACCCAAGGATCGTATTGTATTTACCAGCAAATGAATCAGCAATGTAACCTCCTATAACTGGGATAAGATACACTGTACCTGAAATCAATATACAGTAAAACCTCACATAGTGACCACCTCAATATTATGACCACCTTGTTACAACCAGTACTTATTTTGGATCCGCTACCAATAAATCCCCAATAATTCAAATTCATAATGAGACCACTACTTTTTAACAACCGAAGGTGGTCTCATTATCGTGGTTTGATGGTATGTAGGATTGGTGGTTTAAAGATGGTACTGATTACAAAAAGTTATTTTACAACAGAACGGAGATCACCTTTGATACAAAACAATGGTTATAATATCAATGTTATCTTCAATTATCTGGTTGAAATTAAGAGGAAATGTTAAAAATCAGAACAACAGTATATCGTTAAAACAAGAGCACTGCTTCTGGTGTCAACGCTTGCATGTCAAGAAATGATTAAAAGGGTATGCAATTTTGACCAAAATGCTCAGTTAAAAAGGGGCATAACTCCAAAAATATAGTTTTCACAATAATGCCCCTTTCTGGCAAATGTGCCTTTTCATGATAATCAAGTATTCCAAGTGTCATGTTGATATCTTTAAAAGTGTTTGAGTAATAGGCTACATTCAAGTTTTAGCATTACAACATCAACAATAATGACTTTTCTTTGAAACAGACGAGCTAAACAAGAGCACCACATGCGGTACCAACTGTCATCTGTCAAGGGCAATTGTGACCAAAATTCTATGTTAAAAAGGGGCATTACACCAAAGGTATAGGGAACAGAATAATGTATGATACGATGATACAGTGATCATAATAGCTTGACATTTTCTTCAAAACATACAAGCGTGAAATGAGGTGGTTTTAATACTTATATCACTAAGTAAGGTTTTACTATATGATAGTTTAGTATAATCAGAAAGTTGTACTTATGCATATATGACAATCTGCGGGTAATGATAGTAAGAATGGTCACAAGACTCATGTCTCATTTTACAGTAAGTTTTCATTTTAATTATGACAATTACGATAACAAAATAAAGTCAAACCTGTGAAAAAGGGTCACCAAAGAAAGACAAGACTACATGGTCTTCACACATTGAATAACTCTTAATTATAATTTTGGATTTTTTTTTTAAGAAATGTTAAGTGTAATTATTTCCTTAGCCAAACTAATTTAAGAATGCAATTCATAATTATCTAAAGATTTATCACCTTGTAAGCTGCGACCGTGGTCCAGCTGGACTAGTTACCTGGAGATCTGGGTTCAAATACCAGTTGTGACAGGTCATACCCTTCTATGAAAATTTGAAAAAATGTCAATTTTTCTCCATTTGTGGAGAAGTTGCCTGCTCCTTGTGGGAGGGTAAGTTAGTACTGGTTAGTATACAGTCCAGAAAAAGTAGTTAGGTGAACCGGTTGCCATATACAACTGAAATACAAATGTATTGTTGAAAAAAGGTGTTAAACCCCAATGGCAATGTCACATAAAAACAAACAAATTATCACCTTGTACTTTTATCACCAACCTCATTTTGTAAACAACAATAGCTTGGAGATCACAAGATGAAGAAAATTTACCTCCAAATATAAGAGTCACCAATGAAGCATCATCACTGGAATATTTCAGCTTTGATGTACAAAACAGCACCAAATTTGCCATCACACTGTAGAAGGTCATTCTTTCACATAACTCTGTCACTAAGATACATCCAACAACCACTATTCTCTCCTTTGTTAGCCTTGATTGTGTTTTCTTCCATGCTTCTTTCGCACTGGTAGGAGATCCGTCTTCTGCATCATTCAGAAGTGGCTGAGATTCAATATCTGACTCTTCCACGCCAAAACTCGTTTCAGTTTGATGCTGAAAAATCAAAAGGAAATTTGAATGATGCCAAATCTCTAGAGACAACAGGAGAGTTCCTTACTTCCAAAGGACATCAAAATAGTTTCCATGACTGAGCTTGGAAACAATCAACTCCTTTTTAAAAAAAGAATGAAATTTATTTTATATGAGTATGTATAGAAAGCATTGGCAGATTTGAGGATGGGTAGTATTTTGGGGAAGATGGGATGTTTTGTATATGTTTTTTATTTCTAGGAATCCTTTTTCATACCTATATTGTGATGGAAAACTAGAAATATGTGACATTTAAACATTATAAACTACTTAATATATATAAAGAATAAAAGATTTATATATATTTATATGTAATGTCCATACGGTGTGTGTATAATGTCCATACAGTGTGTGTGTAATGTCCATATGGTGTGTGTATAATGTTCATGCAAAGTGAATACTATGTCCATATAGTGTGTATATAATGTCCATACAATGTGTGTATAATGTCCATACAGTGTATGTGTAATGTCCATACAAAATGTGTAAAATGTCCATACAATGTGAATATTATGTCCATACAGTGTGTGTGTTATATCCATACAGTGTATGTGTGTAACATCTATACAGTGTGTGTATAATGTCCATACAGTGTGTGTGTTATGTCCATACCATGAGTGTGTGTAATGTCCATACAGTATGTGTGTTATGTCCATACAGTGTGTATTATGTCTATACAGTGTGTATAATGTCCATACAGTATGTGTGTTATGTTCATACAGTGTGTATTATGTCTATACAGTGTGTGTAATGTCCATACAGTGTGTATAATGTCTATACAGTATGTGTATAATGTCCATACATTATGTGTATAATGTCTATACCAAGTGAGTATAATGTCTATACCGAGTGTGTGTAATGTCTATACAGTGTGTGCATATAATGTAATGTCTACAACTGAGTTGAACCTAACAATAAAAATGGTTGAAAATTATATCACAATACCATAATCATTGTCTTTGATAGGAACTACAATAATTGATATTTCAGATATATTGTGCTCTCAATGACACTACCAAAAGAATTAATCACAACTCTTCCTGTACTGTTCTATTTTATAGGCTTCTAATGTAACTTGATGTCATAGTAATATACTTTACACCTGAAAACCATAGACCCATTAGAGACCTTGTGTGACTGTACAGATTCTATAAGGTACACTGTTCCAGAGAAATGTACGTAGCTGCTGTTTACACCATAATACAATATTGTGCAGATTTTTGTAGATTTTTCCTAAAGTCTATGTACATGTTCCCAGACATAAGATAATGGTCAAG
Organism: Lutraria rhynchaena; assembly: GCA_008271625.1. Lineage (NCBI taxonomy): Eukaryota > Metazoa > Mollusca > Bivalvia > Venerida > Mactridae > Lutraria > Lutraria rhynchaena. The sequence continues at coordinate 840,206 of VIBL01000179.1, forward strand.
TGGAAACTGCAAGGTATTGTATTTTAAAATAGAAGTTGATAGATATTAAGGCTATTATATGCAAACATCCTTTAACATATTATTCACACAATGACAAATAACATGCCTATGCATAAATATAATATAGTTGAAATTATAGAGCACAATCAATTATAAAGTACTTGGTAAATAAGTCAACTGATACTGAATCATTTACATATATAACTACATATACAAAAAAAGTGCATGTGATATTTTACATGAGGGTAAGCTGAATTTAACAAACAGCAGTGGGTTTGTTTTCATGTAAAGGGAAGGTGGAGGGGGCTCACAGGACAGGGACAATGGCATCTTGAGGGGAAATATGAACTATTCAAAAAGTCAATTTAATAATCTTTTTTACTAAAATTTTCTCCATAAAAATAAAATTCAAGTGAAAGGGAATGATTTATAAATATAGGGGAAGAAACACTTTTCAGACATGGGAATGGTGCTGAATTTGGGCCCTATATCAGTCCCCCCCCCAAAAAAAAAGAACAGTACACATTGTTTGTTTTTACAGTTTTACATGGACCTCATGATAATTGTTTACAAATTTATAAATACATTTAAAAACAACTAGTACTGTGTTTATAATATTACCTGAATTCCTGCCATTAAATACTGTAGTGAGGTCTAAAACCTTATAATCCACAAATTATTTTTATTAAACAAAATTCAAGCAGTATGCTAAGCTGTACCAGATGAAGTATTATTTGAGAATTTATTGGATAAAAAAATGTCATTTACTCTCATTTTGATTCAAACATTTATAGTACAATATTCAGTATCAGTCATTTGATCATAAACAATTAATTGAATACACACCTGTTTAATAATGTAATGAACCTAATGCAGTCATTTGATTAGTGGACAATACCATTATGGTCAAGTTCACTGAAAGCATGGGTAGTTTTCAATTTTCATTTGTACAAGTTACTGGTAACAAGTTACTGATCTATATTATCATACAATATCTGTTTATTCAAGCATACAAGCTGATATCATTGTATATCATAAAACAAACATCCTATCTATTGCGAAATATGAGTTAGCTTACAACAATATCACATGGTACAGTGACTACAAAAGTATCATGTGATTTTTGGGGTCATCTACTTGTACAATGATTAGTGTATGTACTATCAATGAACATATCCCAGGATTTCTACTTCCTCATCCAAACAATGGCTGTCACTACAAGTACAAGAGATAAATCTCACTTTGATTTAAGATTTGAGGCCTAAAAAAGACTTGTTTCCGGTTTTACAGCATCCAAATCTTAGTGAAATATACTGCAATTTTCACAACAGTGTTGCTGATATTTGTAAAAAAAACATAAAAGAAAAAAATCCCTACCTACCGACCCATATTTCTTGGGCATATAACCAGAAACAAACCTTTTTGGTATAGGCCTGAGTAGTATTTGAGCTAACTTAACTCAGCACCATGGAGACGTTCAGTATTCATTTAATGCAGCCAGTGTGTTCAGGTTTTTAGAATAAAAAACAAACATGACATTAAAACTGAGTGAGGACAAATGAGGAATATTTATCTTAAATCTTTTTATTCCAGATGCTCTTAAATCGTGTCAAAAAGCGCCTTACATAGAATATTGTGGATATTTTTTAATACTGAGAAAATGTTTGTTCATGCATGATTGAGTACTATATACAGAGGCACTGGCATGTGGAGTTATTGTAGTGGAAATATTAGTTTCCTCATCATCTGTATAAAGTAATATATAAGTCAGGTATATAGAGTTCTGACATGCAACATCATTGTCAATGAGTAATATGTCTATGAATTTAATTACTGCCCTTGTAGTTATAGGTTCATGGCTTTATTAAAGTGAAATGATTAGATTTGCAACCACAAAATTGTTAATGATAAATTCTTATTTCACAGTTAAAACATAGAAATTGTTAAATAGGGCAATTAACACAATGTGTGGCTAGAAGTCTACACATGGGTTTAATGTCGCACCAACAGCCAGTGTCATTTTGTACTACCGGTAATTAATATAATGACATGACAAATTAGAGAAAATTATATTTTACCATATAAATGAAGGTGTGTAGTTCTTTCTTTCTTAAGGGCTGGAGAGCAGAAGGTACATGTTGATTTCAAAATATAGGTACTGCACATGTGCATCAAAAAGTGAACTGCATATCTACATGTACATTACTACTTTTAACATGAGAGAGAGAGATTTTCACACAAACGTAAACACAATAAACTATCAAATATTATATTTTTGGGATTTTTTACCTTAAATCATAGGTACTGGTAATCAGACCCATACCCAACCAAATGTAGTGACTACAGTGTATTTTTTCCAATTTCAGAAAATAAATCTCAAAACAAAAGATAAATTTATCACTGAAGTTTTAGAATATGAACACCATTTTACTTGATAAGTATAGCTGAAGTTCTTCAATAATGGTAACAAATCAAGTGACTGTTTCATAATATATTTTTGTGACCTTTTATAAATAGAGAAAGTGATCTTTAAATACTGTTAAATGACTAATGTTTACCGCTTTGCCACATTTTTGTGAATTAATACAATAAAGGACCATACGAAATAGTAACAAGGTAAAAATGTCCCAAATTTAGTGCAAAATGATGCAATTTTTCCTAATTTGGTTGGTACTGGAATCTATTCCATGTGTGGAAATAATATGAGAGTGTATTCAGTATAAATAACATCCAGTCAAAGGCTACAATACATGCCTCGCAAGGGTGCACACAGGATTTTTAGTTAGAGGGGGGGGGGGGGTAAAATCTAGATATTAATGTATAACATGGACACAATCAGCACATAACTAACATTATTTTACAGATGCTTACCAGATTTTAGAGGGGGCAAACATCGGCTCTGCCACACCCTAAATCCACTTTCTTCAGGGATAATCTCAACAAATAATTTCACTAACAGGCTATTATATAGTAACAATATAGTCAGAAATATCCAGCCAGATCATAGAGTTTTGGCACTATATTTAATGCTTCCTGCAGAGTGTTACTGTAAGTGAAGCATGGTGTTTTCTGTGCTGTAACCCAGAAATCCGGCAAGTCATACCCTTGTATGAAAATGTGACAAGATGTCAATTTTCCTCCAAATGTGAAGAAGTTGCTGGCTCCTCAAGTTAGTACTGGTTAGTATACAGTCCAGGAAAACTGGTAAGGTGAACCGGTCGGCATATATAACAGCAAAATTGTTGAATAACAGTGTTAAACCCCAGTGACAATGTCACATACAAACAAACACAACAAACAAAGAGAAATCAATTGCACAAGGAAAAATATTGTTTGTTGGTCAGTTCCTTAATTAAAATAAAAACATAAAATATATACATTGTATAAACATTCTAAATAAATACTTTATATATTACGGAACATCACAACAGAGGTTGTCACATGCAAAAAACATGGTTAAAAAAAAGAACATAGCTTAGTTCAACCGGTGTTCTGAATTTAGTACTAGATACACTTGACATATTTAGCATTATTTTTAGTTGTTAAGAACACCAATAAAAAACCATTGATGCAAGATTTCTACAGCAATCAATATTTTCAATCATTGGAAACACAAAAGTAAACATCAATAAGTATTCTCACCTTTTCATATGTTTCCATACTGAGCGAGTTCTCAGTAGAATTTGTCTACGGCATCATTTGTTTACATCCACATTTACCTAAAACCAATCACATGACCATCACGTGATTGTTATAAGTATGCTTCCGTACTTAATATTATTCGCCTTCGATAAAATTAGAATAGAATTATGTTTCTTAAGATGAATGATAGTGGACACCATTTCATAATTAAGGTCGATGTTTCACAACAAATATCTCACACTAAATATTAGTTCCAAAGATTTTGTGATACTGATTGATTGGTATTCGTCGAAAAAAAATGCATAAAAAGCACAATTTGTAATCAAGGTAGACAAATTTATATCTAAACAGATATAAGTCCGTATGAATTACGTCCCTTGTAAGATGCCCATTAAAAATTGCTGTTTATTAAAATATTGTTTAAAAAATGCGGACACAAAATAGGTCCGATCAACTAAATTTTAACATTTATTATCTCGAGAATTATGCGGGGCTTGTGGAGACTTTAATAGTATAAAAATCTAGTGATAGTGGAATACTTATTGACTAAATGGCCTAATGTGTATATTTTGTACTGAATTTTGTACTAATTGTAGTAACAATGTAACCCTCAGTTTTTTTGTCAGGCGACAAAATAATAAACCAATACTTGGAATGTAATATGTCAGCGTCATCATGTTAACATACATTTCTTAATGTCCGACAAAATAACACAGTCACGCCCAGTCGGTTCTGAACAAACCACAAATTGATGTTATAAAGACCACCATGTGAATATACACAGTTAAACATTGATGTTAAGACCCATTCTGGACCAAACAAGACTTTTCTTAGTTTAAATAGGACCTTGTTAACAAATTGATCGAAGAGAAAACATCAAAAACTGGTCTGAATTAAATAAGTGATCGTATTAACTGAGACCAATATACGCATGTCGTCGGCTTATTTTTACAACTCCGTAACTCAATTTTTGGCAATGTTGAGATTTTGGTATCGTTTTTTCGTCTCGATGAGCTTTTTACAATGATCATACTTACCTGCTTGTAGATCTACCCAAAATAGGATTAATCCCAATTCCAGAAACTCGTAACTCGCTTAAAGTTATTGCAGTTCAAAGCTTCAAATGCGAATTTCTCAAAATGGGGAAAATGACATACGGGTTTGTAGAAATAACCCGACGATGTGTTAAAAAGGTGGTCTTGATACTGAAACGAGGTTTCGCTATAAACCAAGATATGTGTGTTGATGTGATTAATCGAACTCTGGATAAAAGTCAATGATAGTTTTCATTCCCGTTTATGGCCTGTGTTAGCTGTTTTTAGTGAAAAACAAAGACTCAAAAGTCGTGTGTTTACTTGCTGTATCTGTTTGGTATCAGTTTATGAATATTGAAAAATGATCCGGCTATATCTGGTTTGGATTTCAATACGTTTACAGTATCGCTGAGCTGGTCAGTGGCGTAGCTGCCTTATGTCACAACAGCCAGACTGGTAAGCAATAAACCTGCCTTAACCCTTTGCCTCATAACACCACATTTCCCCGCTTATGAAGCTAACAACTTTGAAAACATTGTGGTAAAAGAAACCATTGCTTCTAATGAGTAATGTCTTTCTTTAAATGATATTCTTCACCCTTGTATTTAGGGAGATTTAGATTTTTATACATGATTCATGGGAAATCCTTGCTGCTATTGAATGTTATTGTCGGGTATGTCTTATCGTTAGTACAAAGTGCGCATTAAAAGTTACCATTTATCGTCTGCTCATTACGATAAAAGCCAAAGCATTTTTTTGCAAGATCGGAAACAATTCAATGCAAAGATGTAATGTACGATCAATTAGTAGAATCACAAAGAATAACGAGTATTTGTACCTCGCCAAGTTAGAAATATAGAAAGAACCAGGTATGCTGATCATAGTTGAAGTGTATATTGGTAAGTAAAACTATCACATGCGGTCCCTCGGGTCTGGGGGAGCAGAATGTCTAGCCTTCATATCCGATTCTTCAAATAGTTTATTTTAGTCAGACATACCAGATGTCAGCGTCATGTCGCCTTAAAAGTATTTTTCCAACTAATATCGTAACTAAAAGACAAATCTTGCATTACACTGACTAAACATGTAAATAAACGAATCAAATACATCAGACATGCATCTTGGCTGCTATTTTAAACAACACAGGAAGAAACGTTCATAAATGAAATAATAGCATTTAAGCAAAAAGCATGCGCGCTGATCATGACCTAAATTCCCAATTTAATTGTTCCAATAATTATTTTGTAAATTTTATTTGTCAATAAACAGTGATTTTGTTTCTTTTATAGAAAAAAATGTAACGGTATCGCAGCAGCTGTTATGAGGTTGTGATTTTGCGATTATTTTCAGCGATTTGTATTTACTGAGTAAAACGGAATAAGTCGATATTTTACGAATCCCTGTAATTGTGTTGTCCGCGAGGAAGTTACTTGTAAAATTCACTCGACCCTTACAATTGCATATTTATAATGATACGGTAGATGTAGTTGATTAAAAAATAGCGAATACTTTTTATTGTGTATCAATACATGGATTAAGTTGTGTGTAGATAAATGCGAGTGCGTGTTTTGTGTAACTAATGTATCATAATGAAAACATAGCATTGTCCAAAGTGACCCGTATGGTGAGCATGCTTTTTGAATTTCAGTGAATTCTGTCGGATCACGTGTATTTTTTCAGGTGATTTTACACCTACCTGTTATCAGACGGTAGATACCACTCTGACGATGAAAATCACGTGTTTAGAAGTGTTAGGATATTTACTTGAATTTGACATCAACTTTTGTATGGTATACAAGTTTTATTATTAAAGTAATTATCGCTTAGGCTTACTTGGGCCTCCGGGGTTTATATTTACCTACTTGTAGAATTATAGCTTTTTGCAGTTGGGATAGTGTTCACTCGCTCGCGCCAGGCATCCGAATGATCATTCGCGCCAGATCCCATCAAAAGTTTCTCTCCCCCAGGGATTTACACAGATCGCGCGTCGACTTCCGGTGGGGTTAATCGGCCAGTTATGCCGATTCACTACACTCCCCCGACTTTATAAGTCTGAGGGACTTCGTCCTGGTTCGCATGACCTGTGGGGTTGCCACCCTATTGTAGATGGCAACATGGCGAATGTCCTGTCTTCATCTCGGTGAGCACCGTACTGTGGGTGTCACCCAGGGCTGCCTTCCTTCATATTGCCCATCTCTCATATTAAAGAGAGGGCTTTCCTTCATTCCGAGGGTAGCCTGTAGAGCCTTCGAGCATTTTCGCCCGAGACCCTAAGGACACCCTCCTAGGTTTCTTCCCGTATTTTGGCCACCAACCGGGCAGTTGTTCCCAGAGTGGCCGGAGTAGAGATTCTGCTCCCTTCCAAGTGGAAATATGGGGCATCAGTTTCAAGCAGGAGGCGCCTGGCTCTAACGTGCGTAAGGCTTCCCGCAGTCCACTGTTCAATTTATTCATCAGCCCCGTAAATCCGAAATGGGTGTTAGGGAAGACGGCGATCCACTTGTCCAACGTTTTTGCATTACAACTAAAGCAAGGCAGGTGGAACATTTGCTCGGCCGGCACCACCACTTTGAGGTGATACAAAAGCTCGAGCATTTCCGTCTTGTCATCTCTACAGTGGAGTACCAGTACCTTGTCTGGTACCAGGAAGGACATGGCCCGACAGGACTTCGTGCTGTAAGTCCCATTCTGAGGGGTCTATGCGGGTGTGGTCAAGGCCCACTTCCCCGAGCGCACAAACACCTTGGAACTTGAGGCACTCCTCAAAACTCATCCAGACCAGTTCCCTCTGATCTTTGCTTCTCGTGGGATGGACACCTATTGCCACCCCAATCCCTTGTGAGCATAGATCAGTTACCTCATGGGATGGGTATGTGAGGTGTCGCAAAATACTGCTACCCATCCCGTAACATTGACCTCATCCCCCATCTCAGAATCTACTTTTCCCAAGATTTCCTTCAAGGTGGCTGTTTTGCCTACCTGGGGAAGGTCCTTAAGCGGAATATTGTTACCGGGATATTGTTCCATATCTCCCTCCGCATGTTTGGAGCCCGACACGCGACCACAACTACAAACACTCTCCAGTGCGTTAATAGGGCTGGTGAGTCCAGTGGTACCATCGTGAACTGCTCCGGTACTGGTAGACCAGCCTCCAAACAAAGGTCCTTATGGGCGACCTCCATGCATTTCGATATGCATACTCACCCCTTAGTAACCATGTTCAGGTAACTTATGCATTTAGACAGGACCTCCAAATCTAAACTGGTCACCACTCTGCTAGTACAGCATATCAAGAGATTCAACCTACTGCCGTTGACCTCCTGGGTGTTGTGCCATCTCTCGTCCAGGATTCCCGGCACATGGATTTGCTGAAAGCATATACTCTTAGACTCTCTGGGGAACAATAATAAACTTGATAAAGGACCATCAAAGGATACTACAAAAGAATATTCGTGATGACTGAAGGATGCCACAGACCAAATTTGGTGATGATCCAACCACTGATTCATGAAAAGCAGTCATTTTAATGTATTTCTATGCTTAGCTCTAGTGGCCCCTAATTGGGGCCAACCATTTTTATTTCAGCAAATCTGATAGAACACTATCTAAAGATGCTTAAAACCAAGTTTGGTAACTATCCATCGATAGAATCATGAGAAAAAGTCATTTTATGGTATTTCTATTAAATGTATTTGAGTAAACTTGAGAGAGGACCATCTAATGATGCTACAGACCAAGTTTGGTGATGATCCATCCATTGGTTCATGAGAAGAAGACGTTTAAAGGTATTTCTATTATAAGCCCTAGTGGCCCCTAATAGGGGCCAACCATTTTTTCGCAAATCTGATAGAACACTATCTAAAGATGCTAAAAACCAAGTTTGGTTATAATCCATCCATAGAAACATGAGAAAAAGTCATTTTAAGATATTTCTATTTTTACCTCTAGCGGCCCCTAAAAGGGGCGGACCAAATTCATTTGAGCAAACTTGAGAAAGGACCATCTAAGGATGCTACAAAGCAAGTTTGGTGATGATCCATCCATTGGTTCATGAGAAAAAGACGATTAAATGTTTTTCTATTTTAGCTCTAGCGGCCCCCTTAAGGGGGCCAACAATTTTTATTTGAGCAAATCTGATAAAAGTTCATATAAGGATGCTTGGTGGATATTTCTTGAATAACTCTACCACAACTCTTTTTAAAGCCGTAAGTCGAAGTTTTTCCAGAGCAGCTCTCACAACAGATGGTGTCGCTTCCACAAGCCATTTCCCCAATCGATTGCGGCTTTTACCGATTTTTTTTTTCACAACGTTTTTAACGTTGCTCGCCGCGGTTGTGATTACTCTAGGGACAAGAACCGGCACATTATTTTTGGGTTCGCGGCATCCAACACTTCAGAAGCGGTCGCCTCCGAAGTGGATTGGATGACCGGTGCCGTGACTCCATCAATTAACGTTCTCGTTGGATTTAATAAATTTTCCTCTCACAATTCTTTTACAGTTGGCATGTTTTTATATAGACAATATTTTCTTTAAGCCCAGTTTTCTTTAAATCATATTTCATATTCGGCATTTGCGGGTTATAAGTAGATCTGGGAAACCGCGGATACGGAAAACCCCAGTTTGATGAGTCATCGTGCGCATTTGATACTTTAACGGATATGGTTAAAATATCGATTTTAACCCCGGATATGGTAAACTGGTCCGAGAACTGTCCTTTATACCCTACTGGTGTATGACAGTATCCAGCCACAGTTCCGTCAGCCACAATACAATCAGCCACAGTACAGCCAGCCGAATCTGCAGGGGAATGTACAGCCAGTACAGTCCGTGGTGAATGGACAGAACCCTGGGCAGTCTAATTCACTGTCTCAATCCACAGAGATGGCTATGCTACAAGAAAGCATATCATATCTTTTTTGTGAGATACATTGTCTTGTAATGTAGTAGAATAGTACTTCATATTCATTTTCATAATCTGATTAGCCAGTCACAACTTTATATTTATAATATAAATTAATAATTAACACGGTTGTTTTTTTAACCATTACCATATGCGTTAATTGCCACGAAAATTTACGAAGGTGCTATAATAAACCTGTTTGATGTATAATTAATCCACTAATTACGCAAATTTAATGGCACTAAATTTGTATGAAGCGACAATATTATTCAGTCAAAGAAATTATTGTTAAGACCTGTGTGACATAAAGCCTGTATGTTGTTAAGTTATATTTCAAACGGTATTATTCCTTTCCCTTCTCTAATATATATTTTCTTCGATAAATTAGACATTTCCGGTTGCACTGAATAATAAAACATGCAGCACAAAATTAGACTGGTGCTTCACTTTGTTTTTTACGATAAAGATGGAATATAATTACATCTGATATCATCATAAAGACGATTTTCAAAGTAAGGAAAAAGAAAATTCTCTTGACTAGGAAATCTGTCATAACCGTAGTGCTTGAGTATACGGACATTATAAAATTTCGGATATCACAAAATTCGGACAAAATTTCTACACGAATATTCGAATAATATTCGAATATTCTATACGAATATTCGAATACAAAAATCAGTATTCGTTGACATCCCTAATTTATATACATCTTAAACAATATTATGAATATAATACATTTTATGTAATTTTCAGTTGCCATGACAACGCATTATGGGATGTATTCGTTCATTGATACAATAGTCCGGATATCCGTGAAAGCTGTGAAACATTAAGCCTTACGGGTTTCCAGGTTGTCTCAGCACTCCTGTAAGAGACTAACTCTAATGAAGAAACAACCTTATGACTCAAAGCCTAGGATAACTGTGAAATACGAATTTGGCAGACGTATGCCACATAAGTAGATTAGTTGAGCGATAAAAGTTAAAAACGACTTTAATTGACCACTCTCGGCAGCTGCTGCCTTGATTTGAATTCACAAAATCTGGTTAAGGAGTCCGGTTCATGAGTCCGGTCTAGGCGTCTGGTTCAGGAGTCCGGTTCAGGAATACAGTATTTTTCTATTCGTTTTGTAGTGTTTATGTGTTAAGAGTGTGTTAAAATTAATAATTGATGTATTAATGTGTGTTTGTATTCGCCATACTTTGGAATTAACATCTGCGTTTCTACATAATTGTGCCGGAATAATGTGTTTTTTATTCATACAGCTGTATTATTATACAGCATCAACCGCCTGAACGCAAGGTAAGTGAGCTTAATATCGCACTTGCACCGTAATATTCACTATCCTGGTCATTTATCACATTATATCAACAACCGCAAAACCTCACTTAGATCTATAGAACTTCAACATTAGGACTACCTCGTGTAATAGATAATTAATTATGGTCTTAATGTTAAATTTTTACTGTAAGCATGTTCTCAATACAAAGAGACTGAATAGTATGTTGTGAAATTTTTGCTGTTATCAAATGAAATGTGGAATTTCGACTTATGTACATATTTACATCCAAAATGTAATAATGCAAATGTAGCTTTATTTTTGTAATGATAATATATTGAAAATAATCAACTATTTTTGCAGCGACTAATTCCATTGTTTTGAAACACGGGATAAGAATTTGCAGATTTGGTAGATTGGGCAAAAATACTGACTTTCCGTAAACTAGTTGGATAGTGCCTCACATGTGAAATTTGTCTGATCTCGGCTGGAATTCGAATTCATAGCGAAAAAGAGCTTGTGATTACTAGTTAGGGATTATAAACACTTGATCACAGAGGCACCTAAGCTTTAGATATGAAATGTTGTTACGCTGATAAAGTATTATAAATGAATACAATTTATTATTCAGATATTTTAGAAGTTTGATATTATGCTGAAATTAAATATACTCTATCCCGACTGTAGATTTTAAGAGAGGGTCGGTCGGTCGGAAAAATATTTCATTTTTTTTCAGAGATCATTTTTAATCTAAAGTGAAATAAAGCACAGAAACACCCTATTGGCGAAACTTATGAAAATAAAAAAATATGCTTTAGATTTTGGCAATAACATTTCTTGAGTCGGCGGTTTTTTGCGGTCGGTCCGTTAAGGGCAAACAAACTTAATTTTAATTTAAGCCTTATTTATATGTTTATAAGTAATATTGTAATATCCTGGGTATTAATCTTGAGTATACCCGCAGACACTTGCATATACCGGTAGTTATCGCATGTGATTGTTTATCGTTAATTCTAAGTAACAAGTTTAAACTTCTCCTTAAACTCACTCCTTGCAGTTGTGTCGGACATATGCATTGTTCATGTCACAGTATTTTAGAAACTTTTAAACACTACGAAGCTCCGTAACTTTGAATACTTGCAATATTTGTTACTAACATTTGTTATTAGTGATATGTTCTGAACTCTGGTAACTTTGCTTTTCATTAAACAATTGGGGATATTTTATGTTTACAAGAGAGTGTCTTAGATTTTTAAGTTGTGATATTAAAATTTTATGTTATTTAAACCTACTTGACTGAAAAGTTATACATTTGCTTACTAGCCTAACTGTTATTGATCACAGGCGCTATATATTTTTACATAGGTGTAAAACCATGTTTATAGGTATGTCAAGAATTTATCATTTAATAAATTATGTAGGGTTTAAAAATCAACTAAGTTCAAAACATAGCATTTGCAGTCTGTCTAGAATGAATATAATTAAAAAAAAGTTTACAGTTTTGACTTGAATTAACTTTGTAGACTTGCATAGTCTTGTAAAAAGGAAATGGCGGGAAGAAATATTACTCTATATCTTAAATATTTGCGAAGTCAACGTAATTCTACTAAATAAATATAGTGTTTTTCGATGATTTCTGTACACTTAGCTATTTACATTTTCTTATTAAAGCCAATCGGAGAATAGAAGAAATTAAGAGCACGTCACCTAAGCAATGTTTTAAGATACAGCATTAATGTCAACAAATGTGCAAACTTTCACGTGTACAGCGCTAATTTTAATCATTTAGATTTTGTTTACATTTCACACATAACTTTTATGTATCTATGTTTGATAAATATTATTTTCCTTGATGTATATTTTTTTAAATTACACGACTATAATCAAATATTAAGATATGATTCACCTCATTCTAGAGGTATTCTGGTCTATACATGCTGGAAACTGCGAATTGAACATGTTTAAGATTATAATCTCTAAATACCCGAATTTGCATTTTAAGAGTTAAACGCAGTAATGAATGCAAATACATCACGGCATTGGTAGTCTGTCGTAGACATGGCTTCACAGTGGAATTCTGGAATAATCTTAATATCCGTGTCTATTCAGTTTTAGATCAAAACGAACATTTCATAGTACCAGGAGATGTTTATGAAGATCAATTAAATTTGAACAGCCATATTGTGAGAGATATTATCGGTTTAAACAATTTGTCAAATATATTATGACACAATCAGTGGTCAGTATTGTTTTCGAACAGCCCAATTTCAAACATCTAACGTCATCTTCACATTCAGAAATTATTGAATATAAATTTCCGACCATGTGTTTTCATAGCTGTTTTCATATGGAGAGGAATTTATATAAGTCATTTTTGTTTTAGATTCCGAAATATGCTATTTTAATAAATATCTTAATACATGCTTGTATGTGTGCATGCTTTGTATGTGAAAATTAAATGGAAATAAAGTTTCAACCAAATACAGTATAGCACCTAAAACCTGGACCATTTCCGGACCGGGCCAAAAGTCCAGTTTTCTGAGAATTCCGGTTTTCAAAGAACTATTGATTATGGAAGCGAAAAGAATTGGACTTGAAAAATCGTCCGCATTTCAGAGAATTCCGGTTGTCAGGGAGTTCGGTTATCAGGGATTTTATTGTATCATATTGGAATCTACTCACATAACTGCATATTCATCTACTTTGTTAAAGCCAACTGTGATATCAAATAACAGGAATGTTCTTGTGAGTAGAACAATTTCAGTACCACATGAAATAAGTGACCACCATGCAACCTATCTTTCCATTCAGTTATGATGAAAATAAATGTTACGAGCGTCAAGCCTGATGCTAATTTTGAAAACAAAAAAACTTAATTCTGTCATAAAAACTTCGGTTAGTCATACTCAAGAACAGGCCAATTAAATGAAGTAAATAAAAATTCAGATAGATTTACTTGATATTATTAAGTCCTGTATTCCTATAAAACTGTTATTATGCGACTCATTGATAAACCTTAGTACGGTTTTGGTTTGAGGAAACTATCCAAAAAGCGCGATTTGTAAAGGATGAATACTCAATTGTCAAACAATGACAGTGACTTGTTAAATTATAAACGTATGAGAAAATAAATCACAAAATATGCAAGACAACGCTTTCTGTAATATTGAAGAAATCTTGTCAGACGCTAAAATACAGACCAAAGAAAATACTGGAAAAAATAGTATTTTGCGAAGAAAAATAAAAAAAATACCTCTGCCGGATGGAAAATAGGTCATTTCCTACACGGACTTAGAAAATCAACTGTTAAAAATTAATTTATTTCCGTCTCAAATGCAGATGACGTACTACAGAATTGCCGTAGTTTACGTCTGTAATTTAAAGTTGTCCACATTCATTGACAAGAGGGCCATGATGGCCCTGCATCGCTCACCAGAGTAAATATTAATTAACTTGTTACAAAAAAGGTAATAAAGGTACACTTGTGGGCAAATAATGGGGAACAATAATAAACTTGATAAAGGACCATCAATAGATACTACAAAAGAATATTCGTGATGACTGGAATTTTTCTTCCGCAAATCTGATAGAACACTATCTAAAGATGCTAAAAACCAAGTTTGGTAATAATCCATCCATAGAATCATGAGAAAAAGTCATTTTAAGGTATTTCTATTTTTAGCTCTAGTGGCCCCTAAAAGGGGCGGACCAAATTTATTTGAGTAAATTTCAGAGAGGACCATCTAATGATGCTACAGACCAAGTGGTGATAATCCATCCTTTGGTTCATGAGAAGAAGACATTTAAAGGTATTTCTATTTTTTCTAATAGGGGCCAATAATTCCTTTTCGGAAATCTGATAGAACACCATCTAAAAATGCCATCCATAGAAACATGAGAAAAAGTCATTTTAAGGTATTCTATTTTTAACTCTAGCGGCCCCTAAAAGGGGCTGACCATATTTATTTGAGCAAACCTGAGAAAGGACCATCTAAGGATGCTACAGACCAAGTGGTGATAATCCATCCATTGGTTGATGAGAAGAAGACGATTAAAGCTTTTTCTATTTTTTGCTCTAGCGGCCCCTTAAAGGGGCCCACCAAATCTTTTTTAGCAGATCTGATAAAAGTCCATGTAAGGATGCTACAGACCAAGTTTGGTGATGATCCATCCATTGGTTCATGAGAAGAAGATGATTAGTGGTTTTCTATTTTTAGCTCTAGTGACCCCTAAAAGAGGTCAACCGGTACAATATGAGCGAATTGCAGTTAGAACGTCAAAAGGCTTCTGCGCAGCAAATTTGAAATAAATCCGACTGGTAATTTCTGAGGAGAAGACCATTGTTGACGCCAGACGACGGACGCCGGACGCCGGAGCATCCACCTACCCATCCTAACAGCTAACCCTGAACCTTCGGTTCTGGTGAGCTAAAAATGTTATAACTGAACAACAAACAGTGTAATCTTTAAATTATTAGCTGTTAAAAATCTTTAAAAATCCTAACATCCACCAGACTCACGTATAATGTTTTGTGTAAAGTAACATGCATTCTTAGCTTTTTATTGAAAAGGTCTGTATGACTTTGTGACACATTTGAGTCATGTGTCTTGGGAGAAATCAACTCTTACAGGTGTTGCTCATTTTCCTATGTATTCATGAATAAAAATACAAGCTACAGTAATGGACCTGTGATGGTAAAATTATTCCAAATACCCGGATTTAACCGAAAAAATGGCTCAAGTATAAAACTGTCACAGAATGTGACCCCATTCAAGGTAATTTTGGGTTATTTTTTTCTGAATAAAACTTATTACAATTTTGCCATCAAAGGGCCGTTACTACTGCCAGTGACAAAAATATATGGGACAAATGCTTTTAAATTCAGTAAATACTTATATTTATGTTGATAACATATTAAACAGAAAAAAGTTAATAAAGCAAAAAAGATTTACATTGATACCATTTTATATAGTAAAAAGTGTTAATTAAACAAGTAAAAGATATCAGTGTAATATCATATTGAACAGAAAAAAGCAAATAAAAAGAACACGAGTTGTTCAAATTGAGATAAATGAAGTCTCCATTTCTCACTTTGTACTAATGAGTTATTCATTGAGCCAATCTGTTAAACTTGACAAAAATACACTTTGACCAATATTACATTACAATGTTGAGTCCCTGGTTGACCTCGCAAATAGAAGAAAAGAAAAACAATTAGAATGTACTTAAAACCGAATACATAAACGAAGCCAATATATTCAATGATGCATTATTACACATGCTCAGTGTACATTAAAATATGACACTTCCTGAATAATTGATACGAAACTAGACAACCATCAAATAAACCATAATTTTCAACTAGTTCCATCACAATATTCATTCTTAGTGGAAGCGTCCACAACTAGTTTAACCAAGATTCCCTACATTCCTCCAACTGCAGAGTACACCACACATATATTACATTACCACTATATGTCCAATTTGAATCTAGTTAGTGTACTCATCTTATGACTTAAGTTGAGTGGTAATTTGAGTTGTGTTTCATGAACATTTTATGGACTCATCATGGTGCTCAGACCTTGAGTTTGAATCTGTTGATTTGATTCAATGAAGTACCTACCTCAAATTTCCACTCAAAGTAGAGAATGATCAAGCTGGAGCTCGTTCAAGACATGTTTTGCAGCCATATATTCCGGACAATTATTTTCCTTCTTAAATTCAGTAAAAAAAAAACGAACATGTCATGTTAGAATTTGTAATAGGACAGCAGCGAATATCTCAGTACACTTCTATTACTCAATATGCATTTGAGTCAAAGTCATGTAATGGATTTAATGTGTAGTGAAACAAAAATTGAATGTTTACAATATTTAATTTTGTCATTTTCAGTACAGCATGGTAAATAAGAAAGTAAAAAATGAATGTTATCTTAATAGATAAAAAATCATTTGTGAAATGCCACAATTGTTCATACCTTCGGCAAAACCACAGTTATTACATAAAGCTAATATTACATTTGTTGTAGAAATTTCAGTTGTGCAACACAAGAAATGAATACAAATAAAAAGGTGACTGGGTAGGTAATTTCATTCTATTTAAGAAAATATTGCATTTTCATTGGCCAGTTACTTCCAAGTGTGAAGTTGGGAGAGAAGTTCTATACAAGCCTTTGTCTTTCTCTTCAATCCCTTGTATATTTATATCCTCTGTTGTATATATCATGTAAACTTTTGTACGAGATAAATGTTTAAACAAAGAAGTTACACGCCAATGTGTTACACCGACGTCAACTTTAACGCCGACGCCGCCGCCTGGATGAGTAGGATAGTCAAACAAATCTTAGAATAGTCAAGCTAATAAGTCCATAGGTAGTTCAAACGTCTCGCCAACCCGCCCGTCTGTTTCTTACGGATCCCCTGAAGTGACATTCTGCACTTATATTTTAACTTGTAGCATTCTTTTTCAATTCGTTTTTACGAAATAATATTCCGTATAAATGAAATACTATTTCGTATAAATGGAATACTATTTGGTAATTACGAAATGTTATTCTGTAAAAAAAAAACAAAGTAAAAAATATGCTAAAAGTTAAAATATAAGTGTAGAATGTTAGCTTATATCATGAAAAAATATTAAGATTTGAGTTATTTATTTGTTTGTTTTATTTCTCCTTGGCTGATTTAATACTTTAGTATTAAACGCTCTAAGGCACTTGTGAAAAACTTGAATAAGATAATCAATAATAACATGCCTGGCTGTAGTTGATTGATTGATTGATTGGTGTTTTACGGTGCTTTTAACACTAACTAGACTATGTCGCATCTACAGCAGAATTTGTTAATTAATTAATTAATTAATTAATTAATTAATAATTATGTTAATTATATTTTACAGTACAGATTAATTGCCTTTAAAAACTGAATAATAAGCATAGATGGAGTGTTTGTGAACAGGTCTTTGAGTGAGCTTGCGTTGAAATACTTTTTCCGGGTTACATTATATTCGTGGCAGTCTAGAAGAAAATGTTTTACAGTGAAAGGTTCGTTGCATGATATGCAAAATGGTTGGTCTTCTCGGTAAACTTTGTATGAATGTGTAATTCGAGTGTGTCTGATACAGCACCTTGTAATAACGACTTGGTCGGGGCGAGTTAAACGAGGGAAAGATCTTGATAACTGGACACGAGAAAGGACGGCATGGAGTTTGTTATTTGTCTTTTCATCCCATTGAAATTGCCTGATTGTAGTATGCTCGAGTGATTCGAGAGTTCGATGTAAAATATGTGTGGATTCAGATGGGGCTTACTTTTGAAGGGCCAAAAAAACGCCAGGGTCTATGAACTTAAAAGATAGCCATCGTATTGATATAATGAACTAATATTTTGAGTTCTTAAGAATTCAAAATAACCGTGTTTTACTGTACCGTCATAATCGTAAGACATCAATAAAATGGACATTGTTTGGATTGCATTAAACTCTTAAGGGATTTTAAAAGGTTTTCACGAATTTATGTCAATTTGGAGTTATGTCATTTTGACTATGTATGAGGAAGTACGCGAGTACCTGGAAATAAAAAAAAACATCACTTCCATCAAGTTGCAAGGAAAACACTGCAAGTACAGGTGATGATTGTGTTGATTTTAACAAAAAAAAAAAAACGCGTAAAATACGCATATAATGTAAACAGAATACCATAAGGTAAAAGTTTTCCATAGCATGACAAATTTCCAACCTTCGCCAGTTATCGTAACAAATCAAGGAGAAAACCCCTTAACGGCAATTCCTTAGGTAAACCAGATAAGAATTATTTAACTGAGTGCTCATTTTCAGGAGTTGTCAGAAAAGCATTACCACTGAATCAAACAAATAATGTATGACAGACGGGCAAAATTATATTGACTTAAATCTCCACTTAAAATCAACGGAATTTGATTAGTAAATGAAAGTAAATGACCAGCTTGCTTTGAGTAGAGGAATACGTTTTATAGGAAAGAAAGGATTTCAGAAAAAGACAGAAAGTCCCACCACCCTCAAAACTCACCAACCCAAGTAGGGTAAAAATGAGCGTTCTGACTCATTTCACCCTACCTCCGCTAGAAACTTTATGCGCACGATGACTCATCAAAATGGGGTTTTCCCCTATCCGCGGGTTTCCCACCATTTAGGGGAATTCCCCAAGGTTTATAAATCGATACGTGTCAATATTCTTGTATCGCTGTTGGAGGGGTGAATGCTCCGCTGCTCGATGAACCAGTGCCAAATATTAATGTGCCGACTATTGTACCTAGAATGGCCACAACTGCGGTAAGCAACGCCAGAAAAGTTGCGGGAAAATAAGTAAAAGTTGTAACCGATTGGTTAGCGTGGGTGAATGATGCTGGTAAAAAAGTTGTGAAGAAGGTCTACTCAAAACTCGAAGCCTTGAAGGAAAAAGTAAATGCATTGTTCAAGTCAGCAGAGCAATCGTTTTTTAATGCGGTTCGATAAACCGTAATTAACCTTTTTAAGGGAAAGACTCAAACTAAGGTTAAGTTAATTCTTAAATGCAATATGGAGAAAGCAAACATTAGAAGCGGGGTTAGCCAAATTAAACCAGCAGATTTTCATTCCAATATCGAGGCCATCCTCGAGGGAACCGATATAGATGAATTGTACGATATCATAATGGACTACATCTTGGAATCGATGGTGACGTCCCAATGTATGGGTAGCGATTGGAATTTTAGTTCGATCATTTCTTTCGAGATTCACACGGTCGTTTATGTTGTGGTGAGAGGAAGTTCTTACATAGAACTGCCAAAGGCGCTTGCAGCAAAGAAGGCAATTATAAACATGCAAAATGACGATAATAAATGCTTCTTATGGTCTGTGTTAAGAGCGCTTAATCCGGTACAAGCGAATGGCGAACGTATAGATAAAAATGTTAAAAGTAAAGTAGACGAATTAAACACGAAATGTATCGAATTCCCAGTTTCATTGAAATCGATCGATAAGTTTGAGAAACAAATTCCGGGTATCGCCGTTCATGTGTTTGGATATGGTAGGGACGTTTACCCCTCTTAGAAAAAGTGAACACTGTAACAGGAGGGTGACAATAGACATTTTGTTGATTTCTGACTGAGAAAGACAACATTATTGTTTAATACAAAAAGTCGTTCATTATCGAAACAGATTAATAACTGTAATGGTAAGAAATATTTTTGTCGCAACTGCTTAAACCCGTTCAATGAGCAAGATTCGTTGAACGAGCATAGAGAATCTTGCGAGTCAAACGAATGCGTTAGGATAGATATGCCGAACAAGAAATCAAAATGGCGCGTGATATCGTTTCAAAACTTTAATAGATCGATGCGGGTTCCTTTCGTAGTATACGCCGATTTTGAGATTTGACTCAAACCTATCGATGCTTGTAAACCAAGTCCGGAGAAGAGTAACACCAATCACGATCCATTGAGTTTTTTTACTATATAAAATGTTTCGATGATAAAGTGTACATAAAAGACCCGGTCACCTACACTGCGAAAAGGATCATGATGACGTAGCGCGGAAATTTGTAGATATGTTGGAAAAAGACGTAAAAGAGATTTGTAATATTCCTCCCAAGAAAATGATATTTGACCAAGAGGGCCGGATGGACTTCGAAAATGCCAAGAAATGTTGGATCTGCCAAGGAGCGTTTTCCGAAAATAATAAGGTCCGCGATCACTGCCAATTCACCGGGAAATATAGAGGGGTAGCGCACAATAAATGTAATCTCACGTACAGGAAATTCACCCCAGCGGTGTTTCACAATTTGAGCGGGTACGACGCCCAATTATTTGCCAAGAATCTCGGAAAAAACGAAGGACCCATCAACTGTATACCCAACAACGAAGAAAAATACATTAGTTTTACGAAAACAATTAATGTCGGTAACTACATCAAGGAGGGCAAAGAAAAACCAATAACTCACAAAATTAGATTTATCGATAGTTTTAAATTCATGGCTTCCAGTTTGGATAAACTTTTGAGTAACTTGTCTCAGGACCAATTCGCGAATGTATCAAAATATCATAGCGGGGCTCAACGAGATTTGATGCTAAAGAAAGGCGTATACCCGTACGAATGTATGGATTCGCTTAAAAGGTTGGATGAAACGAAACTTCCGTCGAAAGAAGCGTTCTACTCGAAACTTAATCTTGAAGGTATTAGCAATGAAACATACGCGCATGCGCATAAAGTATGGAAAACTTTCGATATGAAAACGTTAAGAGATTACCACGAATATAATAAAACGGACGTTTTGTTATTGGCTGATGTATTTGAAAATTTTAGAGAAGTGTGCCACAAAAACTACAGTTCGGATCCAACGTGGTATTATACATCTCCCGGATTATCGTACGACGCGATGTTGAAGACAACGGACGTAAAACTAGAATTATTAACAGATCCCAACATGTTACTAATGATTGAGAATAGAATTAGAGGCGGGGTCTCGATGATTTCGACTGGACACGGGAAAGCGAATAACCCGTACATGGGTGATAAATTTAACCCCAACGAATCTACAAAATATATAACTTATTTGGACGCAAACAATTTATACGGATGGGCGATGAGTAAACCGTTACCGACGCGCGGATTTAAATGGATGGACGTAATTGAATTGGAAAATTGGCGAAATATGCCATGCATTTTAGAGGTTGATTTGGAATATCCGAAAGAACTCCACGATTTACACAACGATTATCCTTTGGCTCCTGAAAGTTCAATTATTTATTTACACCATCACGAGCATAGAAATCCAGACAGCTCTCAGGCTCCTGTTGCCCGGTGAACTCGCCAAGCACGCCGTCAGCGAGGGTACTAAGGCTGTTACCAAGTACATAAGCAGAAAATAAGCGCCGTGGGTTGAGACTTGATAAAAAACGGCCCTTTTTAGGGCCACTCGATCATTTTAGAACGCGCATAATTTCTACGTACGGTCGCGTATCGAACTAAAACAAGTGTCTTAACACAAAAGATGGTCATATCTTTTGAAAAATGTCCACATTTGGACGATTCCATCGACCCTTCACGGAGAAAACTCGAAAAATCTGCAAAATTGTAATGCCGAAAAGACGTTTGCAAGCCGCTCGCTGATTGGCTGGATTGCCCTAGTCTCATGCGTTGTGATTGGTCGAAGCCTATTGCTCTTTGTTCTATAGTAAACACCTATTTCGAGCCTGTGCACCACGTGCGGCGACAAAGCGGCTCGAAATCGATGTTTTTACACAACACATGGACATAATTTGTCAAAACACAGCATATTTTAACCGAATTGATATCCAAGATTGAAAAAAAGTGCAAAATACTTACCGAACCGGCGCCCGTGGGGATGATTTCGGTACATCGTGTATCTTTGAAAGCGTCGACTTGCGCCTCTTGAATTCACTACGGCCTGCTGAATTAGACGAAAATTAGCATAAATGAATGCATACCAAATTAAAAGTCCCAGCATTAATGTTTTATAAAGAATTGAAAGTTCGCCTGTTTCGCCGAGTTTTCGAGCCCTGACGCTTCCATGTAGCATGTATCGAGATGAAATACGCGCCCTAACACAATAAGAGGCCCGTATCTTTTCGAAAATGTCCACATTCATGCCGTCCCATGAAGCCCTCATGACGAAAACTCGAAAAAAAAACTGAAAAAAATGCCCTGTCGAACTGCCGTTTGTAAGCCGCACGCTAATTGGCTGGATTGCCCTAGTCTCGCGCGTTTTGATTGGTCGACAGTCGGTGCACGAGGGTTATTGTACCGCTTTTCCAAGTAAGTCAATCCGACTTCTCGGGGGTTTATGAGGCTTGGAGAAAATCGACACTCATTTTCGCAAGATCCCGTGAACGAAAAATTACATTGCAGTGCAGTCATGTCTGCTTGTACTCCTGCCCAAGAAGACCAAGTCAGCCAAATAAGTGTCTCATCTTCAACACTTAACATTAAACGGCCCTTCTTAGGGCCACTACTTACTTAAGAAAGTCATTGCTCTACATCCAAGTCCCCAAAATACTTATTTGTATTTATTACTTACATGAATTAAAAGCATATATAAATGAGTCCGCACGTGTATGTGTTAATTATCATGAGACGTTCACGATGGAACCACTGGACTCACCAGCCCTATTAATGCACTGGAGAGTGTTTGTAGTTGTGGTCGAGCGTCTGGCTCCAAACATGCGGAGGGAGATACGGAACAATATCCCGCTAACAACATTCCGCTTAAGGACCTTCCCCAGGTGGTAGATAGCCATTTCCACCTGGACAGGATTCGAAACAAGGTAGGCAAAACAGCGACCTTGAGGGAAATCTTGGGGAAAGTAGATTCTGTGATGGGCGATGAGGTCAATGTCAAGGGATGGGTGGCAGTATTTTGCGACCCCCTCACATACCCATCCCCAGAGGTAACTGATCCATGCTCACAAGGGATTGGGGTGGCAATAGGTGTCTACCCTATGATAAGCAAAGATCAGAGCGAACTGGACTGGATGAGTTTTGAGAAGTGCCTCAAGTTCCAAGTGATTTGTGCTCTCGGGGAAGTGGGTCTTGACCACACCCGCATAGACACCTCAGAATGGGACTTACAGCACGAAGTCCTGTCGGGCCCTGTCCTTCCTAGTATCAGACAATGTACTGGTACTCCACTGTAGAGATGACAAGACGGAAATGCTCGAGCTTTTGTATCACCTCAAAGGGGTGGTGCCGGCCGAGCAAATGTTCCACCTGCAGTGGTAATCAGTGATAATGCAAAAACAATGGACAAGTGGATCGCCGTCTTCCCTAACACTCATTTCGGATTTACTGGGCTGGTGAATAAATTCAAGAGTATTGGACTTCGACAAGTACTGGTGCAAGGCCTGTCGCAATCAGAGTGCTGTGTAACTAGTTGAACTCAGGGGAGCGAAATTGTGTTGCATAGTTACTATTACAGTGGTATCCTGTTTGTGTGCTTTTCAGAAACTCGGAGAAGTACACCATTGGTGATATCCTTATGGCCAAAGAAAGTGGCCACATCCTGACGGCCACGGGATTGGCCCGGGCAATTATCCTATCCGGGGAACCTGCGGATAAACAGGTTTCCACACTCCTGGGACAGGTCAAAATCTCCATAGGAAAGAATAAGAGGCCGAAGAGCTAGCCGAAGACGGTGTCTGATGAGGCCAGAACCATGCAATTCCATGATATTGCATGGATAGAGGCCAATGTCTCAACGCTCCCCCGTTCGCAGAGGACGGAGAGGGCGATGCCAGTTGGGTCATCTTGGGACATCCACCTACTGGAAGATCCCGATTTGGAAATGGTAGTGGCTGACGAAGGCAACAAGGAGCTTTGAGATTTAGAAATCTCAGGACTCACTGCCCAAATAGATGAGAATCTGGGTACTGAAGGGGGAAGTGGTGTGTCTGAAAAGGACACTTCACCAGCACCCAATCTAGACCGTAAAAAGAGGCAGCACCCAGGGAAACCTCTCCAGAGGTTAGACCTAAAGGGGTTCAGAAGGGGGGTGGAAATCACTCCCAGAAGATCTCCCAGAAGCAAATCTCCGGTGGCAAGGTCGGAGGTAGTTGTGTCCCCTAGGAGACAGACATCATAGGCCTCCTGCCAGGCGACAGGCCACTAAGGCCCCTGGCTCAACAATAGAGCCAGATGAGTCAAGAGGGGCGAGCGTCAGAATGCACGAAAGGAGCCGAGACGTTATCCTGAAACAACTAGTGGTCGTAGCTCTACCAGAAGGCCGGATTAGAGATCTCAGCCAAAGAAGAGGGACTATCCCATGGGGCCTTCAGTTAGTGAGCGAAGAGAGCCCGCTAAGAAGACAAGGGAGGAGCAGAAGAGGCTCATTTCGGTTAGGTTGGACACAAATGTTTGCCCTGTTCCAGGATGTGGTGCTTTCCTGTCAAGGGTCCATGCTTTCAGCGAGCATGTGCCGGGAATCCTGGACGAGAGAAGTCACAACACCCAGGAGGTCAACTTCAGTAGGTTGAATCTCTTGATATGCTGTACTAGCAGAGTGGTGACCAGTTTAGATTCGGAGGTCCTGTCTAAATACATAAGTTACCTGAACATGGTTACTAAGGGGTGAGTATGCATATCGAAATGCATGGAGGTCGCCCTTAAGGACCTTTGTTTGGAGGCTGGCCTAACAGTACCGGAGCAGTTCCCGATGGAACCACTGGACTCACCAGCCCTATTAATGCACTGGAGAGTGTTTGTAGTTGTGGTCGAGCGTCTGGCTCCAAACATGCGGAGGGAGATACGGAACAATATCCCGCTAACAACATTCCGCTTAAG
Source organism: Lutraria rhynchaena (assembly GCA_008271625.1). Taxonomy (NCBI): domain Eukaryota; kingdom Metazoa; phylum Mollusca; class Bivalvia; order Venerida; family Mactridae; genus Lutraria; species Lutraria rhynchaena. The sequence continues at coordinate 865,371 of VIBL01000179.1, forward strand.
GACCTTCCCCAGGTGGTAGATAGCCATTTCCACCTGGACAGGATTCGAAACAAGGTAGGCAAAACAGCCACCTTGAGGGAAATCTTGGGGAAAGTAGATTCTGTGATGGGCGATGAGGTCATTGTCAAGGGATGGGTGGCAGTATTTTGCGACCCCCTCACATACCCATCCCCAGAGGTAACTGATCTATGCTCACAAGGGATTGGGGTGGCAATAGGTGTCTACCCTATGATAAGCAAAGATCAGAGCGAACTGGACTGGATGAGTTTTGAGAAGTGCCTCAAGTTCCAAGTGATTTGTGCTCTCGGGGAAGTGGATCTTGACCACACCCGCATAGACACCTCAGAATGGGACTTACAGCACGAGGTCGTGTCGGGCCCTGTCCTTCCTGGTACCAGACAATGTACTGGTACTCCACTGTAGAGATGACAAGACGGAAATGCTCGAGCTTTTGTATCACCTCAAAGGGGTGGTGCCGGCCGAGCAAATGTTCCACCTGCAGTGGTAATCAGTGGTAATGCAAAAACAATGGACAAGTGGATCGCCGTCTTCCCTAACACTCATTTCGGATTTACTGGGCTGGTGAATAAATTCAAGAGTGTTGGACTTCGACAAGTACTAGTGCAAGGCCTGTCGCAATCAGAGTGCTGTGTAACTAGTTGAACTCAGGGGAGCGAAATTGTGTTGCATAGTTACTATTACAGTGGTATCCTGTTTGTGTGCTTTTCAGAAACTCGGAGAAGTACACCATTGGTGATATCCTTATGGCCAAGGAAAGTGGCCACATCCTGACGGCCACGGGATTGGCCCGGGCAATTATCCTATCCGGGGAACCTGCGGATAAACAGGTTTCCACACTCCTGGGACAGGTCAAAATCTCCATAGGAAAGAATAAGAGGCCGAAGAGCTAGCTGAAGACGGTGTCTGATGAGGCCAGAACCATGCAATTCCATGATATTGCATGGATAGAGGCCAATGTCTCAACGCTCCCCCGTTCGCAGAGGACGGAGAGGGCGATGCCAGTTGGGTCATCTTGGGACATCCACCTACTGGAAGATCCCGATTTGGAAATGGTAGTGGCTGACGAAGGCAACAAGGAGCTTTGAGATTTAGAAATCTCAGGACTCACTGCCCAAATAGATGAGAATCTGGGTACTGAAGGGGGAAGTGGTGTGTCTGAAAAGGACACTTCACCAGCACCCAATCTAGACCGTATAAAGAGGCAGCACCCAGGGAAACCTCTCCAGAGGCTAGACCTAAAGGGGTTCAGAAGGGGGGTGGAAATCACTCCCAGAAGATCTCCCAGAAGCAAATCTCCGGTGGAAAGGGCGGAGGTAGTTGTGTCCCCTAGGAGACAGACATCATAGGCCTCCTGCCAGGCGACAGGCCACTAAGGCCCCTGGCTCAACAATAGAGCCAGATGAGTCAAGAGGGGCGAGCGTCAGAATGCACGAAAGGAGTCGAGACGTTACCCTGAAACAACTAGTGGTCGGTCGTAGCTCTACCAGAAGGCCGGATTAGAGATCTCAGCCAAAGAAGAGGGACTATCCCATGGGGCCTTCAGTTAGTGAGCGAAGAGAGCCCGCTAAGAAGACAAGGGAGGAGCAGAAGAGGCTCATTTCGGTTAGGGTGGACACAAATGTTTGCCCTGTTCCAGGATGTGGTGCTTTCCTGTCAAGGGTCCATGCTTTCAGCGAGCATGTGCCGGGAATCCTGGACGAGAGAAGTCACAACACCCAGGAGGTCAACTTCAGTAGGTTGAATCTCTTGATATGCTGTACTAGCAGAGTGGTGACCAGTTTAGATTCGGAGGTCCTGTCTAAATACATAAGTTACCTGAACATGGTTACTAAGGGGTGAGTATGCATATCGAAATGCATGGAGGTCGCCCATAAGGACCTTTGTTTGGAGGCTGGTCTAACAGTACCGGAGCAGTTCCCGATGGAACCACTGGACTCACCAGCCCTATTAATGCACTGGAGAGTGTTTGTAGTTGTGGTCGAGCGTCTGGCTCCAAACATGCGGAGGGAGATACGGAACAATATCCCGCTAACAACATTCCGCTTAAGGACCTTCCCCAGGTGGTAGATAGCCATTTCCACCTGGACAGGATTCGAAACAAGGTAGGCAAAACAGCCACCTTGAGGGAAATCTTGGGGAAAGTAGATTCTGTGATGGGCGATGAGGTCAATGTCAAGGGATGGGTGGCAGTATTTTGCGACCCCCTCACATACCCATCCCCAGAGGTAACTGATCTATGCTCACAAGGGATTGGGGTGGCAATAGGTGTCTACCCTATGATAAGCAAAGATCAGAGCGAACTGGACTGGATGAGTTTTGAGAAGTGCCTCAAGTTCCAAGTGATTTGTGCTCTCGGGGAAGTGGATCTTGACCACACCCGCATAGACACCTCAGAATGGGACTTACAGCACGAAGTCGTGTCGGGCCCTGTCCTTCCTGGTACCAGACAATGTACTGGTACTCCACTGTAGAGATGACAAGACGGAAATGCTCGAGCTTTTGTATCACCTCAAAGGGGTGGTGCCGGCCGAGCAAATGTTCCACCTGCAGTGGTAATCAGTGGTAATGCAAAAACAATGGACAAGTGGATCGCCGTCTTCCCTAACACTCATTTCGGATTTACTGGGCTGGTGAATAAATTCAAGAGTATTGGACTTCGACAAGTACTAGTGCAAGGCCTGTCGCAATCAGAGTGCTGTGTAACTAGTTGAACTCAGGGGAGCGAAATTGTGTTGCATAGTTACTATTACAGTGGTATCCTGTTTGTGTGCTTTTCAGAAACTCGGAGAAGTACACCATTGGTGATATCCTTATGGCCAAGGAAAGTGGCCACATCCTGACGGCCACGGGATTGGCCCGGGCAATTATCCTATCCGGGGAACCTGCGGATAAACAGGTTTCCACACTCCTGGGACAGGTCAAAATCTCCATAGGAAAGAATAAGAGGCCGAAGAGCTAGCTGAAGACGGTGTCTGATGAGGCCAGAACCATGCAATTCCATGATATTGCATGGATAGAGGCCAATGTCTCAACGCTCCCCCGTTCGCAGAGGACGGAGAGGGCGATGCCAGTTGGGTCATCTTGGGACATCCACCTACTGGAAGATCCCGATTTGGAAATGGTAGTGGCTGACGAAGGCAACAAGGAGCTTTGAGATTTAGAAATCTCAGGACTCACTGCCCAAATAGATGAGAATCTGGGTACTGAAGGGGGAAGTGGTGTGTCTGAAAAGGACACTTCACCAGCACCCAATCTAGACCGTATAAAGAGGCAGCACCCAGGGAAACCTCTCCAGAGGCTAGACCTAAAGGGGTTCAGAAGGGGGGTGGAAATCACTCCCAGAAGATCTCCCAGAAGCAAATCTCCGGTGGAAAGGGCGGAGGTAGTTGTGTCCCCTAGGAGACAGACATCATAGGCCTCCTGCCAGGCGACAGGCCACTAAGGCCCCTGGCTCAACAATAGAGCCAGATGAGTCAAGAGGGGCGAGCGTCAGAATGCACGAAAGGAGTCGAGACGTTACCCTGAAACAACTAGTGGTCGGTCGTAGCTCTACCAGAAGGCCGGATTAGAGATCTCAGCCAAAGAAGAGGGACTATCCCATGGGGCCTTCAGTTAGTGAGCGAAGAGAGCCCGCTAAGAAGACAAGGGAGGAGCAGAAGAGGCTCATTTCGGTTAGGGTGGACACAAATGTTTGCCCTGTTCCAGGATGTGGTGCTTTCCTGTCAAGGGTCCATGCTTTCAGCGAGCATGTGCCGGGAATCCTGGACGAGAGAAGTCACAACACCCAGGAGGTCAACTTCAGTAGGTTGAATCTCTTGATATGCTGTACTAGCAGAGTGGTGACCAGTTTAGATTCGGAGGTCCTGTCTAAATACATAAGTTACCTGAACATGGTTACTAAGGGGTGAGTATGCATATCGAAATGCATGGAGGTCGCCCATAAGGACCTTTGTTTGGAGGCTGGTCTAACAGTACCGGAGCAGTTCCCGATGGAACCACTGGACTCACCAGCCCTATTAATGCACTGGAGAGTGTTTGTAGTTGTGGTCGAGCGTCTGGCTCCAAACATGCGGAGGGAGATACGGAACAATATCCCGCTAACAACATTCCGCTTAAGGACCTTCCCCAGGTGGTAGATAGCCATTTCCACCTGGACAGGATTCGAAACAAGGTAGGCAAAACAGCCACCTTGAGGGAAATCTTGGGGAAAGTAGATTCTGTGATGGGCGATGAGGTCAATGTCAAGGGATGGGTGGCAGTATTTTGCGACCCCCTCACATACCCATCCCCAGAGGTAACTGATCTATGCTCACAAGGGATTGGGGTGGCAATAGGTGTCTACCCTATGATAAGCAAAGATCAGAGCGAACTGGACTGGATGAGTTTTGAGAAGTGCCTCAAGTTCCAAGTGATTTGTGCTCTCGGGGAAGTGGATCTTGACCACACCCGCATAGACACCTCAGAATGGGACTTACAGCACGAAGTCGTGTCGGGCCCTGTCCTTCCTGGTACCAGACAATGTACTGGTACTCCACTGTAGAGATGACAAGACGGAAATGCTCGAGCTTTTGTATCACCTCAAAGGGGTGGTGCCGGCCGAGCAAATGTTCCACCTGCATTGCTTCAGTGGTAATTCAAAAACAATGGACAAGTGGATCGCCGTCTTCCCTAACACTCATTTCGGATTTACTGAGCTGGTGAATAAATTCAAGAGTATTGGACTTCGACAAGTACTAGTGCAAGGCCTGTCGCAATCAGAGTGCTGTGTAACTAGTTGAACTCAGGGGAGCGAAATTGTGTTGCATAGTTACTATTACAGTGGTATCCTGTTTGTGTGCTTTTCAGAAACTCGGAGAAGTACACCATTGGTGATATCCTTATGGCCAAGGAAAGTGGCCACATCCTGACGGCCACGGGATTGGCCCGGGCAATTATCCTATCCGGGGAACCTGCGGATAAACAGGTTTCCACACTCCTGGGACAGGTCAAAATCTCCATAGGAAAGAATAAGAGGCCGAAGAGCTAGCTGAAGACGGTGTCTGATGAGGCCAGAACCATGCAATTCCATGATATTGCATGGATAGAGGCCAATGTCTCAACGCTCCCCCGTTCGCAGAGGACGGAGAGGGCGATGCCAGTTGGGTCATCTTGGGACATCCACCTACTGGAAGATCCCGATTTGGAAATGGTAGTGGCTGACGAAGGCAACAAGGAGCTTTGAGATTTAGAAATCTCAGGACTCACTGCCCAAATAGATGAGAATCTGGGTACTGAAGGGGGAAGTGGTGTGTCTGAAAAGGACACTTCACCAGCACCCAATCTAGACCGTATAAAGAGGCAGCACCCAGGGAAACCTCTCCAGAGGCTAGACCTAAAGGGGTTCAGAAGGGGGGTGGAAATCACTCCCAGAAGATCTCCCAGAAGCAAATCTCCGGTGGAAAGGGCGGAGGTAGTTGTGTCCCCTAGGAGACAGACATCATAGGCCTCCTGCCAGGCGACAGGCCACTAAGGCCCCTGGCTCAACAATAGAGCCAGATGAGTCAAGAGGGGCGAGCGTCAGAATGCACGAAAGGAGTCGAGACGTTACCCTGAAACAACTAGTGGTCGGTCGTAGCTCTACCAGAAGGCCGGATTAGAGATCTCAGCCAAAGAAGAGGGACTATCCCATGGGGCCTTCAGTTAGTGAGCGAAGAGAGCCCGCTAAGAAGACAAGGGAGGAGCAGAAGAGGCTCATTTCGGTTAGGGTGGACACAAATGTTTGCCCTGTTCCAGGATGTGGTGCTTTCCTGTCAAGGGTCCATGCTTTCAGCGAGCATGTGCCGGGTATCCTGGACGAGAGAAGTCACAACACCCAGGAGGTCAACTTCAGTAGGTTGAATCTCTTGATATGCTGTACTAGCAGAGTGGTGACCAGTTTAGATTCGGAGGTCCTGTCTAAATACATAAGTTACCTGAACATGGTTACTAAGGGGTGAGTATGCATATCGAAATGCATGGAGGTCGCCCATAAGGACCTTTGTTTGGAGGCTGGTTAACAGTACCGGAGCAGTTCCCGATGGAACCACTGGACTCACCAGCCCTATTAATGCACTGGAGAGTGTTTGTAGTTGTGGTCGAGCGTCTGGCTCCAAACATGCGGAGGGAGATACGGAACAATATCCCGCTAACAACATTCCGCTTAAGGACCTTCCCCAGGTGGTAGATAGCCATTTCCACCTGGACAGGATTCGAAACAAGGTAGGCAAAACAGCCACCTTGAGGGAAATCTTGGGGAAAGTAGATTCTGTGATGGGCGATGAGGTCAATGTCAAGGGATGGGTGGCAGTATTTTGCGACCCCCTCACATACCCATCCCCAGAGGTAACTGATCTATGCTCACAAGGGATTGGGGTGGCAATAGGTGTCTACCCTATGATAAGCAAAGATCAGAGCGAACTGGACTGGATGAGTTTTGAGAAGTGCCTCAAGTTCCAAGTGATTTGTGCTCTCGGGGAAGTGGATCTTGACCACACCCGCATAGACACCTCAGAATGGGACTTACAGCACGAAGTCGCGTCGGGCCCTGTCCTTCCTGGTACCAGACAATGTACTGGTACTCCACTGTAGAGATGACAAGACGGAAATGCTCGAGCTTTTGTATCACCTCAAAGGGGTGGTGCCGGCCGAGCAAATGTTCCACCTGCATTGCTTCAGTGGTAATGCAAAAACAATGGACAAGTGGATCGCCGTCTTCCCTAACACTCATTTCGGATTTACTGGGCTGGTGAATAAATTCAAGAGTATTGGACTTCGACAAGTACTGGTGCAAGGCCTGTCGCAATCAGAGTGCTGTGTAACTAGTTGAACTCAGGGGAGCGAAATTGTGTTGCATAGTTACTATTACAGTGGTATCCTGTTTGTGTGCTTTTCAGAAACTCGGAGAAGTACACCATTGGTGATATCCTTATGGCCAAGGAAAGTGGCCACATCCTGACGGCCACGGGATTGGCCCGGGCAATTATCCTATCCGGGGAACCTGCGGATAAACAGGTTTCCACACTCCTGGGACAGGTCAAAATCTCCATAGGAAAGAATAAGAGGCCGAAGAGCTAGCTGAAGACGGTGTCTGATGAGGCCAGAACCATGCAATTCCATGATATCGCATGGATAGAGGCCAATGTCTCAACGCTCCCCCGTTCGCAGAGGACGGAGAGGGCGATGCCAGTTGGGTCATCTTGGGACATCCACCTACTGGAAGATCCCGATTTGGAAATGGTAGTGGCTGACGAAGGCAACAAGGAGCTTTGAGATTTAGAAATCTCAGGACATACTGCCCAAATAGATGAGAATCTGGGTACTGAAGGGGGAAGTGGTGTGTCTGAAAAGGACACTTCACCAGCACCCAATCTAGACCGTATAAAGAGGCAGCACCCAGGGAAACCTCTCCAGAGGCTAGACCTAAAGGGGTTCAGAAGGGGGTGGAAATCACTCCCAGAAGATCTCCCAGAAGCAAATCTCCGGTGGAAAGGGCGGAGGTAGTTGTGTCCCCTAGGAGACAGACATCATAGGCCTCCTGCCAGGCGACAGGCCACTAAGGCCCCTGGCTCAACAATAGAGCCAGATGAGTCAAGAGGGGCGAGCGTCAGAATGCACGAAAGGAGCCGAGACGTTATCCTGAAACAACTAGTGGTCGTAGCTCTACCAGAAGGCCGGATTAGAGATCTCAGCC